>CAHIKZ030002621.1:220000-448215 GCA_903632075.3 Acanthosepion pharaonis
ATAAAATATATATATATATATTCAGCAGAAGTTTATATATATATAAAAAATATTAACAAATATTTCTATTTTAGTTTTATCTATATTTTGTTTTGAAATGGCAAAGGTTCAGAATTTAAATGTAGTGTAAAGGTAAATGTCTGTATTTTGTTTTTTTTTTACGTCATTTTAAAATTGAAAACATTTATAAATTTAAATGTGTTTGATTTAATACAAATCGTATCATTCTGGGTCGGATTCTAATCCATATTTGGAATTTATATTTTATCTGTTATATTTTTATAAGCCGACATCATATCTAGCATGAATGGTTTTAGCGCATGAATCTTAAGTATGTAAAAAATTACATTTATAGTTTAACCGATAATAGAAAATGCAAAAAATTTTTATAAAAACCTTCAAATTTTTTCATTCAGTATTTTACAATATGCATAAAAATTTCATAATACCATTCTTTACTATCTTTTTTGTTTTATATCATTTTAAGTTATATATATATATATATAAATATATCAAATATATATATATAAATGAAAAAAATTTTATGTTTATTTGTTATTTTTGGCACACCAGAAGTGTTGGAACAAATTTGGGTATATTTGTTGATTTTATAACATGTTTATGTTTTTTTTTCGAATAATTAATTAGATAGATAGATAGATAGATAGATATTTTCTTTAGATTGGATAATTAATGAGGTTTTTTTATCATGGATAATTCCAAAGAGGAAGTAATCCAGAGAGCCTTCAATTTAACAACTTTAAATATTAAAATTGAGAAAGACTTTTAGTTGGGTCCTTTGACTATATATTAATTTCAGATAGAAAATACATTTTCCTGTTTCATTTTTCACTTTTTTAGTTAAAAATAAATAAATAAATAAATAAAATTTTTCCTCACATTCCTTTACCACTTGAGAAAACCTGATGAATTAAGGAAAAATATTTTTCTGGGGGAAATAAATTAAAAATTATGGAACCATAAGGTTGTCCCTTTATGTTAATAATTTATCGAACCCTTTAATATCTAAAATATATATATATATATATATATTGCTGAATATAATGTTTATGTATCAATGTGTGTGTGTGAACATGTCAGTGAATTTTGTGTCTGTATAATGGATTATATACTAGATATAAAAAATCTGGAGTTGAGAATGATGTATTTGTTCGTTCTTTCCTTGTACCAATGCATTTATCAACACTCAATAAAATGTGTTATTTTTCAAAGATATATATATATATATATATCAACAAAATAAATATATATATATATATATGATATATATACATCCATTATATATAAAAAACTAAAGAATGAAAAGAATTAAATTCAAATAAAATAAAATTAATTTTTAAACCTAATGTATAAAAAAAAACAATAAACACATAAATATGTATTATAAACTTTTCATTAGAACATACACTTTGACTACATGACAAGATTCACATTTTGTTACGACCTGTCTCACGTCTCATCAGGTAGATAACAATTTAAGATATAGATAGATAGATAGATAGATAGATAGATAGATAGATAGATAGATAGATCGCAACATGGATGTTTTAATATTTATTAAAAAGTCAAACAGGAAACTAATCAACAGTTTAAGTTCATAAAATTACATTTTGGTTATATGGAGAGATTATATATATATATATATATATTATTATATATATATATATGTATAATATATTTAGAAGAAAATTAAACAAAACGAAACGCGTTAAAATATATAAAAACAAAAATAAAAAATGAAATTAAGAACAGTTTCTTAATTTTTAAAGCTATCATTTAACCAGATTATACTTGTAAAGATTGTAAATGAATTAGAAACGAGAATAAATAACCCAAAAATTTTGAGGAGTTTATTGATTGATTTTATTGATTCTAAATTCTTTAAAAACTAGAATTAAATTGTTTGTTTTACTTTTGTTAGGATAAACAAAGTAAAAATAATGTTTAATAGAAAAATTTAAAAAATTATTTTAAACAAAGAAATAAAACATCAATTATGAATTTGTGGATTAAAGAATTTATTTATTTACTTGTTGGACTTTCAATTATCTTTACAGGCATATGTCCAGAAAATTTTAATGTACAAACATGTTCTAATAAAAATAATTATTGATTTTGATTAGAAAAATTTTTTTAAAGATTAAGATATCATTAAATGCGAATTTGTTAGTCAATCAAATTTTTTTTTGATTATTTTCGTTTTCTGGCATCGATCCTTCTATTAATTTTTAAAAATCCAGTTTTCATTCAATTTATCAGAATTTTGAGTTAATTATTTATTTCTGTGAATTGTCATTTAACATTTAATATTTAAATGTTTTTTCTCAAAAAATGGATTTTTGAATTTTATTAGACATTATTTTTGCACATAACTTATTACAGGAGAGTGCATTTTCTTTAATTAAGTCTCTTAAATGCATATTAAAAATAATCAAATATAATATCTAAAAATAATATATGTTGGTGTAGTAAAATATATATATATATATATATATATATATATATATATATATATATATATATATATATATATATATTTATATATATAATAATGAGAAACATGTTTACTTTCTTAATATGTATATATAGAAAAAGTTTCAAATTAAAAATTATAATGTTTTATTTTATGAAAGTATTTATTTATTTATATATATATATATATATATATATATATATATATATATATATATATACATATATATTTGTATTAAATATTATATTACATTATGGAGTTAGACTAAAATTAACTGTGTGGTAGTCTATAGAACCTGAGTAAATATTAGCATATTAAATATTCAACTTCATATATAAAAATATGAAATTTCTGGAGGGGTAAAAGGATGAGGGTCTTATTTATATGCCATTAAATACTGTATATATATATCTATGTATATATATATATATATATATATATATATATATATATGAATGAAAAAGAGGCAAGAGGAAAAAACTATACTTAAGCCAATGTGTTTTTGTTCTCTGAGGGACTTGATCAAGATAATGTAGGATTATTATATTGTATGTGTTTATATACACACAGGTGAGGATGTCATTGATTTATCAAGGCTTGTAAATTTGAGAACATTCATGAATGTTCATCTTTTGGTTGAAAGGTCAGTCAAAGCATGGAGGACACAAAATGCCCTAATTCAAAGTCTGGTGAAAAGTAATGTGTCAGTAATATTCAATATTTTTTTTAACAACAGGTCCTAAAGCAAGGGATATTTAAACCTTTATAATTTTTTATATTAAAAGGCAGAGAATATTGTTAATGGATACCCGGAAGAAAAATTTTTTTTTCTATTGTTTTTTATTTTAATTTTAAATATTATTTTTTTTAAATCATATTGAAATAAGTTCTTAATAACTACAATACTTTTCAATCGAATCAAAATGCATATTTTTCTTTAAAATGATCTTGAGATAAAAATGGTTATCAGACAAATGGAGCTGGCCTTCAAAAATGAAAATCCAGTTTAATCAGACCTAGTAACTTGTATTCACAACAACTTTAAAACGGAAAAAATCAATTTTATTTTCCTCCTCATTATTTGAACTAAAAAATTAAATAGAACTTTCCAACTTCAGAATCTCTAGCATTGACTTTTGAAATCGAAAACATCTTGAATATCAAAACCTGGATGAATGAAAAGCCAATCATTTTCGATAACACATACTTTTCATCTGGTTTTTTGAAAGCTGAGGCTTTTATCCGGAATCAACCATCTGGCAACCAGCTGATTTAGTCAATATTTTCTAAACTTATTGAAGCAATTTACCGTTTTTTCCCTTCCTCAAAAACCAAAAAGTTCCTTGAGCCTCCATCAAAGATGCCCGTTTGGGAATTAACATTATGGCTCGTGTAACAAAATAAAAAATGTATTTCATTTATTAGACCTCATGGCCTCATTTCATATTTTGGTTGATTTTTTGTATTTTTGAATTTTTTAAAATAATAAAAAGGTGACATTAGATTTCTTAAAAAAAGTAACATTGTAAAGAAACTGTTCAACTGTATTTAAGTTTTACTTGGCACATTTCAAAAAAATAAGAAGAACAAATCGTTATTAGAAATAAGATAAATTTATGTAAAGAAACAATGTGATTGATACTCCAGATATATATAATGGTTATACATAAACTCAATATGAAACTGTGTGTAACTAATTTTAGCTATCCAACAAAATGAATAACAAGAATAATCTTAAAAATGGATGACATGTTTCGTCCTCTGTGGTTTGTTTAAATATATGTTTGACATATTGGGGTTTCTTGCGTATGATTATTCAATGATGTTATAACCTTTGAAATGCTGGATGAATTTTTTGCTTTTATATTCTTATAACATGCAAAAATACATTTGTGAATTTTTATATATTTTTTGCATTTTAAAATCTTTCCACAAATTATTATTCTGTTTCAAGACAATAAAGGTGCTTATATCTGTGTGAAGCCTGTCTAGGAATTATAAGCCTTTTATAAAATAATTATATCAGACGTATTGTGTCTGCACTTTTTAAGAATATAGATTGCATTATATTTTTTTCATTCCGTATATACCAATTAACAGTTTGGAAAGGGATATGAATATATATAGATATTCATATCTGGAGAATCTAGAATTTATTTAATCATTTAAAATAAATCAAACGCTCAGTCTTAAATTTATTGAGAAATTTTCCATCTGTCTAAAACATTCCAGATGAATACTTGAGTCCTTGCTTGGGAGATGCATTTGCGTCTTTTGACACACAAAATAAAATTTCTCAATCACACAGGCTTGTTTTAGAAAAGGTTAAATGCAATGTTTACATAATATGGGTATCATTAAAACGAACATTTAAGTGATTTTTTAGAAAAAATAATTTTGAACACAAATATATATATTTTATTTCAAAAAATAATTTTGAATGTTTCCAAAAAAAAAATTAATCTGAAACATTGTGATAAATACAATGCAATATAAAATGTTAAATTAAGAAAATACCTTAAAAATCCATACAAGGCAATAAATTATTCCATGAAACATTCGTAAAAGATAAAGATAAGAGTTTTTTAATAAATTAAATAAATATGATGACAAAGAACAGGATTTAAAATAACTGAAATGGATGTAAATTTAAATTTTTAATATGCCTTTCAGTCTGAATTCACAGATTCGAATAACAATATAAGGTGTTTTAAATATTAATATAAAGATTGATTATTCATATAAATCCAAATGAATACAAAAATAATGAGAATAAACTGTCAATATAACAGAAAAAAATTTCCTTGTCTGTCATAATTTAACTAAATATTTTTTTAAATAAAAATGAGTTCTAAATTATAAAAACGTTATGCTGATTGTGTAGAACCTGATTTGAATAACTTTATGTAAAATCTTAAAATATTCAATTTTGATGCTCTGATACAGGATTTTATTTTAAAACATAATCCATAGATTAAACAAAAGTCTGTGTTTTATAGATTCCCAAACTGTACATAGAACTTCAGGTTGGTCTTGGAAATTGTATTTCCTTCTCTTTTGCCTTATCTTTGACCAAATTTCTGACATTTATTCTTAGGCATTATATAGATTACAACACTATAGAGGAGGAGTTATCAAATACCTTTATATGTTCAATACAGGGTTTGAATCAATAAGACATTTCAATTTTCAAGACGAATGATCTTTTTAAAGAAATTCTGAATTATGTAGGAAAATTTGAATATGTTGATGTCAGTTTTTTTAGGGATTTTTCATTAATGCATTATAATAAATCTGTTTTTTTTTATTTTTTTTTCATGAAACAAGAAATCAAGAAAATTTCTTCATTTATTTGATTGTGAGAGTTTGAAATATGCAAAAACAAAAAAAAAAAATCAAAAACAAATTTGCAGTTATCCAAAAAATAAAATAAAACAACAATCTATATTTGACATCAGATCAATTTTATTGTTGGTTTATTAAAATTCTAGAAAAAGACTGAAAATAAATTTTTCAAATCAGTACTGGTTTATCCTAATCACAATGTCTTTCAGGAATAACATCAACTTCTGCCACTTTTTGAATTTTATGTTAAATTTAATATTCATAAATTGTGCAACATTTTCACATATGAGAATAATAAATCATAAATATAAAATTTTTTTAGAATATTGAATGAATTTAATCAACCAACAATTTATATATAAAACCCAATACAAACACCACTGAAAAATCGATAATTATTTTCTCTCCAAACTTCGGATATATTGATTTTTTAAAGTCTTTTGAACACGAGAAATTTCTCTCGTATAACTTTTTAATAAACTAATTTTTTTGTAAATATAAAATTGTTATGGGCTATTATTTATATATGAATGGATTTTAAAATATATTTATATTTATAAAACACACAACAAATAAACACAAAAAAAATGATATTTACAATTCTTAAAACAAATCCATCTATCTTTTATTAATTTTGCAAAAATTTAATATTTCAAAATATAGAATATTATCAAAATGTATATATATCTTCACACAAGTTAATCTAAGAATTAATAACATTTTGCATGTCTGAAAAGAGAAATCACTAAATGAAATATTCTGAAACCAGACATTCCTTCAAAATCATAATCGAACGTTTAAATATTTTTTTTTTTTTTTTGCGAAATTTTTTATACCAAAATTTTTATAGGACATAGAAAGAAAACAGTTATTAATGCTGGTTGACTAAATTAGATTTAATGATTGCATTTGATGAAAATTTATCAATTGAGAAAAAAGAAAGGTTCACCTGGAAATATACATTTATATAAATACAAATTTATATCTTAAATTCAAACCTTAAATTATTTGCAGGGACCTAAATTTGTTTTGAAATAGATTTCAATTTAAAACTTTAACCGATTCCAAAAACAAAACTTCTTATTAATCACCATGATTTCCTTTTTCTGTATATTAGAATGTCGACAATCAACCAATGGGAACATCTCTGCAGCTATTCGGTCTCATGGTTGTTTACTGCTGACCTGAGATGGAACAAATACATTGAGTCAATTGCTTTGTCACCGCAAGGAAAGTTGGCTCCCTGTGCGGCGCCAGGAAATTTTTCTCCCGGAATCGGGATCCTCCAGATCTACAAATCAACAATTCGCCCTTGCATGGAGTATTGCTGCCATATATGGTCTGAGCCCTTCTTGTTTGCCCGGGGGGGTTCTTGATAGGCTCCGGATATGCAATATAATTGGCCCTGATCTGGCATCTCGTCTACAGTCACTTTCTCACAGACGCGCCGTCGCCTCTCTCTGTCTGTTTTACAAATACTTTCATGGTAATTGCTCCTGAGGAGCTGCACTGCTGGTTCCCAGACTTCATGAATTCAAGCGCCCTACGAGGCTGGCATCCTGCTCTCACCCTTTCACTGTTGAAACTTTTAAACGTAGCCGTCTCTTCTATCCCAATAGCTTCATGTCTCGCACCTCTCGCCTGTGGAACTCCATTCCCTATTCCAGTTTCCCTGAGAGCTATAATCTCCAACTATTCAAATGTAATGTCAATCGACATCTCCAGTTGCCTTGATCTATCCACTATCCTTCTCCTCATCCTTTCCTCTATCACTCCTATCTGATCTTGCTCCAAATCTTCTGTAACCTGTTGCGTCCTAGTGGCTTCCCTGCCTTGCTTGGGGTGAAACGCTTAAAAAAAAATAAAAAAAAAAAGAAAAAGAAAAAAAAGTGAAACTAGCCTGGGGTGGTAGCAAAATTAAATTCCCATAGTAAATATATTTATAATTCAAATAAAAAAATATATGAAATAAAATACAATTTTATTAGTAAAATTATATAACGATGCCTATTTGTAGCAAATAAAAATAGTTAGAACAGTTTTATAGAAAAATGACCAAAATATATTTTATGTGTAGTTGAAGGCATACGATTGCGTTCAAAATTTTTAATTTTCCCATTAAATAACCCATAGCGCTTGATATTTATACAAACAAAATCAAAATCTTTATTTTTTAGCATAACGTTATTTTTTTGGCAACAGGAACGGGTTTCATCATTTTTTAAACGAAACAATGTCCAGCGCCAAAGGCGAACCGGAACAGGCTGCTTAGCTGGGACTGTTAATATATAAACCATATAAACGCTTGACCTCAAAAGCTCTCATTTATTTCATTTTTTTTTTTTTTGTTTCCTTCAGATCAATGGGTTCTTAAGGGAAGAACAACTTCAATATTCATCCGCCATCACAAAACAGACAAGATTTGAAATAAAGATGATATCTGGTACAAAAATATTCATGGTGGGCGTCCCAATCATAGTGTCAAATGTAAAAATAAGTTGTGGAATTTTTTTAAATTCCCACAAGATACCTAAAAATCTAAAGCCATCTATTGATCGGTAGACAGAGAGCAAGAGATATTATCGATATTTCAAAATAATAATTTTTTTTTTCATATCAACCACTTTAGAGGTAATTAATGACGAATTTGAGCATAGCGTTCTCAGAGAGGATCATGCAGTCAATCTCAGTACTTAATGTTTGAAAAGATTATTAAAACAATTGTTTTTACATGAAAATGCATTGCAAATGATTTTAGGTTATTTTTGTTGGATGAAAAAAACATGTCTTGAATTGTTTAACCATTGAATTTTCGATGTGGTCGGAGTGAAGATCGAAGATTTTCGTATCTTCACATTTTAACGCTCAAAGATAGTTTTCTTTAACCATTGAAACAACGCAGAGAAGAATGTTTTCTGGCCGAAGGAAGAAAGTACAAAATCCTTAGGATAGAAATGATACAGTTCAATTTCAAAAAGACTGCATGGACGATCACTGAAGATTCTATCCTGAATACGCCTCTAAATTTTTTGATAATTATTCAAAATCTTTTAAGTGTTTTTTAAAGAAGTTAATAAGAAAAGATTTAGCAATAAAAATTTTTTTTAATAAAATGACGATGTGAATTTTTATTATTTTTATGAGTCTTATTTTAATTCATAAGAAGACGTTGAAAGAATACAACGACATCGTCATTTAAATTTCAATGTTGAACTCAATTTGACCAGTGGAATTTCATTTAGAGGAAATTATGCTTAAAATTATTCTTTTATAATCCTTTCACTAGTTGGGACACTAATTAACTGAGGGAAAAATAAATTAAAAACGACCGTCTAATGAAAAAAAACAGAAACAGCCTGCCGAACAAAACGGTTAGAATTTTTTCAGCGGTGAGGTTGCAAAGCGATTGAGTCTGCTTTAAATTTTTTTTTTTAGATTTAGTAAAAATAATAGTTCAATTTCTTTCGAAGGAAATTCGAAGGCAATAAAAAAAAAAAAAATATCAACCGATAAAGCGTTAAATTTAATTTATACGCATAAATTTAAAAAGTAAAAGGTAGAAAAAGAATAAAATTTTGAAAAATCGAAGGCGTTGTGTTATTTCCCTTGTTTTGGTGATGAATCACAAATTAAATTTTCTTTGAAATATTGTTGACAAAAAACTAATTGGTTCAAAACAAGGATTCTTTTGTACTTTCGAAGTTTTTTTAAGGCAACATAAACACAATTTTGAGAGGTGAAGATAGCGATGTCGGGTTTTTTTAAAATGCTGTACAAATGAAATTTTGATCATAAAGAACAGAAAAAAATACAGTATTAAATAGAAAAAGAACGAGTGATTTTTATTTTATTATGTATTTAAAAAACAAAAAAAAAACAAAAAAAAACAACAACAAAAAAACAAAAAAAAACACAATAAAGAAGAGACGAAAAAAAAAAGTAAGAAGAAAGAAAGAAAGAATGAAAAATGAATGAATGAACAAAAAAGAAAATCACGAATTTATCGAATTAGATGAAGAGAAGAAAGAAAAAGACGAAAAAGATTGATCATCGTGGAAAATAAACTTTTCGTGAATGAGTGAATGTTTACAACGGAGAAAGAAAAATCAATTTACACACACACACACACAGGTATAAATCATATATATATATATAAATATCCTACACACACACACGCACATTTTTGTTAAAAAATTATCTGATTTATTGAAGGTTTTATTTTTAAACCAGTTAAAGGAAAGGAAAATTATCAATTAAAACAAATATAACGGAATTTACATACAAATGGCATCCACAAAATTTGAGAACTTTCTTTTTTTAAAACCAAAAGAACAAAAGCATGAGTTTGTTTAATGGCAGTAAGCGTCTGTTATGGCTGTCCAGGCCCACTCGGGAGTGAAAGTTTAAATTGCATAAAAGCATATGAAGACAATGCATTTTTGTTTTTTTCTGTCCGTCGACCACAAAATTTCTCTGGCGACATTTAAATACGACGAAAATTTCAACACTCCAGTTAATTTACTGAATCGATTTTCCAACGAATAAAATTATTGTCCAAACGGAAAATACATAGCAATATTAAAAAGAAATATATGATAATAAATAAAAATAAAAAGTTAAAAAAAATTTTTGATTTTTTTCATGGAATGATAGAACTAATTTTAAAGAATTCATTTAAAAATTTTCACTAATCTTCAGTAACTGCTGTGTTCTTACAGACTTAATGATTAAACACCTTGAACGTTTGAACGGATTTTTTTTTTTCAAGCGTTGATATCATTTGGTCTCAAATAACTAGTTACATATTTTGTTACACCTTTATTCTGTTATTTTAAATTATTTTTTTAACAGTTGGCAGCGGGCGGGAAAGGGTTATTTTTTGCTAGCGCAAAGAATGTTTTCAATTGATACTTTTAAGTTTGGAAAATATATTTTATTTGAAACTCCAAATATGTTATTAAAATACGTGCTGTTTAAAATTTTTTTAGGTATTTGAATGTCAAATGTCTTTATTTTGTGAAAAGACGGCATAATTTTGCTTGCATAGAAAATTTTGCAATTTGAATTGAAATTACATATAGTCCAATTTTAACCTTAATTAACACTATGATCTATTCAATGTCCATTCAGAATATAATTTTTCATTGTAAAGAAGAATTGCATTAAAAAATTTTTATTTATTTAATTTATCAAACTCATTTTTTTTATTGTTTTTTCAATTTAAAAAAAGCAAATGAGACAGAAAGAAGATTCTTAGAGAATATACTGATTTTTCCACAAGTGGTTCTGATGAAGAAGATTCATAAAGAATGATCATGAAAGATTTCAAATTCAATTTATTGATTATTTGGATCCATTCTTGGAGAAATATTCAGTGGAAACTTTTTTCATAAGAAAAGAATAAAACATGCTTATGATAGAGTCACATTTCCATTGACAAATGAAATTATTTTTCTCCTGATTTGAAATATGGCGGTTATATTTTTAAAATTTGGTTTTGTTTTATTTGAAAAGTAAAAAATAGCATTTTGATTATGAAATAAATGAATTTCCATCCGATTATAATTTACTTGTCAAACTATTTCGTTTATTAGTTCATTAGTTATATATATATGGCTGTTATATCAAACCTCATAAATAATGGAAATTCAGTTTTGACCGTGTGAAAAACGGAATGACATATAAGAGATATTTGATTTCATGAGAAAACTTGAAATTGCCAATTTAAATTTTTTTCAAATTTGTAACCACTTTAAAATAACGACCAACATTGGTAAATTATGATTGTTATTGCAACATTTTCATGGAAAGTTTATATTTCAAATATTTAACGTTTAAATATTGGAATTTTGAGGATATTTATTGTCAGAAACTTGCCAGGCGCTTATACAATAAAAAGAATTAAGATTCATCAGAATATTAAAATAGGAAAATATTCAATTTACTGGTCTTTCTAGTTTTAGTGATGCTATAACATAATATTAACTCATTCATAATTAATATAAATATATATAACGTTATATTAACGTATATATAAATATTTTTTATCAATTAATTAATTTTCAATACAAGGGGATCCATCGAAAGAGCCACAATTGTTTAAAAACTAAGATGATGTTTTATCTACGCCAATCTTTCATTGAAAAAACAATTATACAAATGAGGAGAGAAAAGAACATTCTACTACAGAATTTTAAAAGTTGTTATTACATAGATCCGATGAAATGACTGAAAAATTAAAATAAAATAATATGGATGGAAAAAAACGCGATTTACACTACAGAACACAGCATTTTTATTTGAATGAGACATTCTACATTATTTTTTAAAAAATGAACCAGGCAAAAATAATTTTATTGAAATCATTTGACAATTTCTGTACTACTATGTTTGAATAAATCATTTTATTAATGTTCTATATGAAAATAAATAATAAATACTTATATACAGAAACATATAATATATATGTAATTATATAATATAATATATATAAATACAATACATGAGATGCATATATATATGTATATAACCAGATATAGTTACCCCAAATATATATATAATTATATCCTGGGGACATATATATATGATATATAGGAAATAAAAGATTTATAGTATATTATAAAAAAAAATAAAAAATATATATATAATTCATATATTATATGCTATATATATATATATATATATATATATATGTATAAATACCATTAAATATATGTAATATATATATTTATATATAATATATATATATATATGTAATATATATATCATGATGCGGGGAATAGTCTAAGATATATATAATATAATCGGAGCACTGGGCCTCGAGAAAAAATGTAAACCAGACGGACAGTCATTATTAACACCCTCAACTTCTTGTACTATATTCCTGTTGTAATATATCTTTGTTATTCTACTCTTGTGTGTTCGTGTTGTTCTTCCTTGGTTCTAATCTTGGACCATAACTGTCCCATAGAAGATATTGGACCATAACAAATATATAAGATAGATTCTCGAGAGACAAATTGTCTTATACGACATATGAACCAACTTTCCTATCAGCAGAGCTAGCAATTGTTTCAATACAATCTGAACTCCATTTCATGTCAGTAGAAAACGTGAGACGAAGAAGGTTTGGTCATTTGCTCTGCTACTTTTTAGCGTCAGTTTATGAAGATGCGAATATATCAATGATTCTCTCTGGTGATCAAAGACTCGTACTTACGCAATTTAATTTGCAAATTTTACGGAGACATCGAAGAATTCAGGAAACGGAATCTAAGAAATGACCGAAACTTCAAGACTGTTTAATTAAGCATCCAAAACTCTGTAAATTACATTTCCTTCGTTTCCTTTTTCATCCTGTTGCTTTTCGTATATTGCAAAGGATTGTATGTATGTATGTATGTATGTATGTATGTATGTGTCCATAATTTGTGTGTGTATGTCTATGTGCGTGTATGTGTTTATATGTATGTATATATTAGTGTGTATGCGTGAATAATGTGTGTGTGTGTCTATATATGGGCATGTATGTGCATATGTGTCTATGTCTATGTGTATATGTGTGTAGGTGGATATGTGTATGTCTATCTGTTTGTATGTGTGTATATGTGTGTGTCTGTATATGGGGTGTGTATATGCACGTGTGTATATTTGTGGATGTCTATGTGTTTTGTGTGTATGTGTCTATGTACGTGTGTGTATGTGTGTATATGGTGTTTGTACATCAGTGTGTATGGGTGTGTTTTATGTGTATGTGTGTCTGTATGTTTGTATAAGGAGTGTGTATATAGATGTGTATTTATATGTGTGTTTGTGTGTGTGGATGATGAGAGAGCGGACAACTATTCACATATGCGTTGCAATAAACAGTAGGCGTTTTCAGTCTGAAATCAATGATTGATTGACTGATTTTTTACGACTTATCAACCCTATAAGCTTATATAAAGCTGATATTTTGGATTGTATGAATAATTGTTTCTTTTTTTTGCGAATGAATATTACCTTAACAGTTTTTTGGAGATGAAAATGATTTTTTCCAGGTACAAGTCCTACTATTTAACCCATAGCTCGTGGTGAGGGAGAAAGAGATTTAATGATAACTTCTCCCGAAAGTATTTAAAACGTAAGTGAATATTGGTAAACTCGATTGAATTCGAACTCAGCCTTCCGACTTTTTTTTTATTCCGAACTGCTATCTATTACACCACCCGCGCATCCCATATCCCGTATTCAATGATTATATCGAGAAGCTGATCCTGCGCCATCTCACGGAACATGTTTATTGCTTTTCTGTTTTTTTTGAGATTTCCCAGCCAATCACTTATTCATTTATTTTTTTATTACCTTCTTTAAACTCATACTCCCTCCCGTTTGACTCTCTTTGATCTTTTAGCCCTGGGTATGACGATAAACTACATCCGGCAGCAAAGCCTCTGCTTTAAAGATTGGAGGTTTGAGGAGCATGGAACAACATTTTGTTGCTGCTGTTTCCAGGTCCACTCTGGAAATAAGTGGTAGCACCTGTTGGGGCCTCAGCCATGGGCAAATGGTGAACACTCAAACACTATGAAAGAATGAAAATACATTTTTATAGTAAAATACCAGCAATAAATTTTCATATAAAAAATGTCACCAACGATACATATTTATAGTATAATTACAAATAATAAATTTTATAGCGAAATGAAGAGGATTATATTTTATCTGTAGTTGAAGACATAAACTATATTCACATTTTGGTATTAAATACAGAAAGATTGATATGCTACTAAATATAACCAACCAACCAACCAACCAACCAACCAACCAACTAATCAACCAAACAATTAACCAACCAACCAACTAACTATCCAACTATCCAGCCAACCAATCAAACAAGTAACCAACCAACAAACCAAACCACCCACCTTAATCTGTCATTTGAAAATGGAATTCAACCAACCAACAAACCAACCAACCAACCAACCAACCAACCAGCCAGCCAGCCAACCAAGCAAACTAACGAACCAACAAACTAATCAACCAACCAATTAACCATCCAACCAGCCAACGAGCCAACCAACCAACCAACCAACCAACCAACCAACCAACCAACCAACCAACCAACCAACCAACCAACCAACCTCACCAATCAAGCCAACCAGCCAACCAAGCAACCAACGAACCAACACACTAACCAACCAACCAAAACCAACCAACCAACCAACCAACCAACCAACCAACCAATTAACCATTCAACCAGCCAACGAGCCAACCAAGCAACCAAGGAACCAACAAAACCAACCAACCAACCAACGAGCCAACCAAGCAACTAAGAACCAACCAACCAACCAACCAACCAACCAACCAAACAAACAAACAAACAAACAACCAGCCAACCAACCAACCAACAAACCAATTAACCATCCAACCAGCCAACGAAGCAACTAAAGGAACCAACCAACCAACCAACCAACCTTAATCTGTCATTTGAAAACGAAATTCACCCATTTTTTTCTTCAACCAGTTTTATCTCTCTTTCAATTTCCTTCTAAGCACTTCAGACCAAATGACTTTCTAGCAGTCCCTATATCCGTTGTTGCAATAAAAAGAAAGGGGGAAAAAATAACATGTTGAACATCTATTGATTTTAGATGCGTATTGGCTGATAGTTGTTTTGAAAGCAAAATTGCGAATTATAATGATGTAATTATAAGAAATTAGATCAAATGTAGAAAGAAGAAGAAAAAAAGGACAAAAAGACGAAAAATAAAATAATTTAATTCCTTTTCGTCTTTTTCGGTTTAACTTTAGCTAAAATACGAACGCACACAGGCCTAAGCTAATGCAACGAAAAGAAAATGGCGAAAGGCCAAAGCGTAGACAGATGGCGGCAAAATAAGTTATTTTTGGATCGTCGAAAACCGTACAATCTAGACGACATGGAAATCATATGAATCAATCTAATTAATTTTTCTCGAATTACGTTTTTAATATCTGAGTTTTATATTATGAACTATTTTAAATCACAGATTAAACAAAAAATGGAACAGTGAAAATATCAACAAGCTGTTTCTATCCAAGAGATTAGTTCTTTAAATACCTTAAGTATCGAAATCCTGGATTTCTAAGACGATGTTTTTCTCATTATTAAATACAGAAACTGATCTGGAAAAAAATATCAATATTTTATCGTGACAACGTCAAGGCTCGGAAATGGAGACAGAAAAAAGGTGAGAGTGCTGTAGCCTGAAGGTTGGGATGAAGACAACAAAAATAAGGATACTAGCTTGAATAAATTAATTTACAGGGTGGTCCGAAAGTCTTGTCATCCTCGACCTCTTTTTCCAAACTCTAGGAGAACCTGTCAGGAATCTGAAATAGAAAAATTATATTATGCAGAGGTGACAGGTGTCTCTCAGACTACTCTGTATAATTGTAACAATGTCTTGTACCAGAAATGTCAGCATGATGAAGGTCGTTGAATGTAGTAGCCGAAAGTTGGGATAAAGATAAGAAAGATGATGATGCTAGCGAATTAGCATACAATAGTAACAGCGTCTTGCCTCAGAAATACGGACAATAAGCAGGCCGTAGAGTGTAGCTGTCTAAATGTTGGGATAAAGACAGCAATGGTAATGAAATTGGTCCGAATTAATCAATAATGTCTTGTCTCAGAAATATCCACAGTAAGGAGGCCGTAGAGTTTAGCTGTCTCAAGGGTGGGGGATAGATAGTAAAGATAATAAACTAGTTCGAATCAATCAATATAATAGTAAAAGGTTTCAGGACACATGGTCCAGTGGATAAAAGCGTTGTTTACATCCAGTGAAAGATAAATGATCGCCTAAGCGTGTATCACGTATGGCACATAACTGACTGACTGACGTGCTAATACCCTTGGGAAAGGTATAAATCCTCTTATTCTCCCTCCAGCTCTGGGTAAATAGCAGGACAGACCGGGTTCTTGGATGGCAATTGGTCTACCGCAGAAAGAAATGGCAACCTACGACAGGAAAAAAATCTGCCTCGTCAGTCATGTATCGAAGGATACATGATCGCCTAATGATGGACACATGACTGACAACGATCCCAGGTGCTGTTAAGACCATGAGAAAAACAATGGAAAAAAAATTGAGTGATGAAAGGGTTAATCACATTAAAACATTGATTAAGAATACAGTAGTTCAGTATGACAAGCGTACGACTGTAAAACACTACTTTTTGCCACTGTTTCATGGGCAGACGTTCTCGCAGCGGATGGATATGTTTAAATAATAGGTATAGAGAAGATTAATCAGACTTTCAACCCTTCAACTTGTATCACGGCACCATTATTATCTCACAAAAAACCTTACAATCTAACAAAAATATTTTCTGGCTTTAAATAACCTGCAAATGTTTGATAAGCCGTAGTAGACGAATCAATCTTTCACTTTCATTAACCCTTTGCGTTTAAGGGCATTATCGACTTGCTTGCGACGAAATGATTAAAAAAAAAAACATGAAAGAATTAGCGGTTTCTTTAATCTCGACTGCATAGAAATTATAAAACGAAAATGTGCTGGTAGATAAAAATGTCGGTTTCCATTTAAAAAACAAAAAATAAGTAAAAAAAAATCGATGTTGTTCATTGAAATCTCGTACACAGAGATCGGAAGGGGTTGAAATCTCGCCTTTCTGATAGAATGTTACAGATATATCATATAAAGGCAGCCATGTTGTTAATGATTATGACATTCTTTGACTGAGTATTTTACCAGCATTTTTATTTATTTTTTTTATTATAATTTTTGTTTAAGTTCAAAAGACATTTATCCAACATAAACACTTTGGATACTCCTGCTTGTGTGTGGTGTGTTCTTTATATAATATCGTTTATATATATATATATATATCTGATATGAGGGTAAATTGTCAAGAATTTCAGATTAACCAAAAGAAATTCTGAAAGTAATTTTTGATTATTTTGTATTTTTAGATATATTTTCTATATATTTAAAAAGAAAAAAATTTACATGGCTCCCTTTCAGGTATGACAGGTATTGAACACACTTCCGATAAAAACTAACTGCTCCATGAGGTTTGCCCTTGAATGGATGTTGATCTTAAGGGTTTTTGGAATCTGAAGGAATGGAGTTACAAATTCCGTCCTAAATCCATTACATACACTTTATAAAACCCTTGGAAAGGTATGAATCCTCTTTCAGCAAAAAAATGGAAAAATGACAGGGACAGGTTCTATAGCCTGATGGCAAAAATACTGTTTACAGAAAGAAATGGCAACCTACTGCGTCCAAAAAATCTGCTTCATAATAGTCAGATTTTTTAAAAGATACATGATTGTCATTCAAATTATCACATGGCATAACTGACTGACTGAAGATAGTTTAATTGAAAAATAAATTCTTTCAACTCTACCCTTATTTTTTCTCAGGTGTCTGTTGATTGCCTCAACCTTAAAAATTTTGAATTGAACTCTTTATTATATCTAGACTCCCCATTGCTGGTATAGGAATTTGGAAGCTCCATGTTCTGGAGGCATTGCTGCTACAGGTCAGTTTTCACAGAATGAATTGATCATCCCATGCTAACAAATTTTTGAATTCAGAGTTGTCCTTCTCTAAAATGGAAGATTCAACTAAGGCAAAGCGAGTCTGCTCTCCTATTTCTAACCTCAGCATAGGTAGATTAAATTTAGATTCATACCTTAAAAAGGGTTTTTTTCCTTTTTCATTTTTCCTTAGAATGTTGAAGGTCAGGTTCTCAAAAACTTCACATTTTAAAACTTTACACTTGTCCAATTTTGAATCACTAAATTTTTAAATACATCTGAACCAGTACAGTCAGATATTATTTTTTCTACTTTTGAATTTTCCAAAAAAAAACAAGCCCATTTTAAAATAAATTGTTTTCAAATTATCAGAATCTCAATTACAGTGTTCAGTTATAACAAAAAAGAAAAGAATTGGTTCAAAAAATAATATTGATAATGATAGAATAATAATGTGGAGTCAGTGAGGTCTTCAGATATGTGTAAATGAAATAAGTTTTGGCATAAAGGTCAATGAAAATATAAAATTTTGCATACACTCTAATATATAATAATAATTATAATAGTAGTAGTCAAAAAAAGTCATTGGCTGAAAACATTAAATAAACTTTGGAAGGAAAAGTTTTGTAATGAGAATAAAAACATTGTTTTTTAAACATACTAATATGAAATAAGCTTTGGATTAAACACATAAAATACTATTAATTGATCATAATAAACTTTAGAGTAGAGGTTGATAAAATAAATGAAAATGCTTGAGATAAATTAAAATATATTCAAATGTAATGGAGAAAACAGAGAAATGTTGAACCCTTGATCTATCACTACCCTTCTCGTCATTTTTCCATCTATTACTCCTATCTGATCTTGCTCAAAATCTTTTTAACCCCTTGTGTCCTACACATTTTTCTGCCTTTGCCCGAAAAAAAAAAAAATTTTTCCATTTTTCTTTGTTTTTGTAAAATATAGATAAAAATTTATTAAATTTACATTTAGGAAAGAAAATACAAGAGATTCTGAATTTTGAAAAATGGAAAATCCCAAATTTGAATATGAATCATCTAAAAAAATCAACATTGTGATCTCATCATCATAGTCGGTCAGTCAGGTGTGTCATGATTAGTGTTGTTGGTATACAGATATGATGTAATTTAGTCAACAATGCTTTGTCTCTTGTTATTCATGTTTGGTTCTTTTTTGCAACATTATTTTTATAAAGTGACAATTCAAGTTATAGTAGATGAGTGATTATCTTTATTTATTATAAATACACATTATATGTGTTTGTAGGTTAATATGTCTCATTTGAGTTTTACAAAGTTTATTATAGAGATTGTTTAATGTATTTTGTTTGAAAGGGTAATGAAAAAGTTTTTAGAGCCCCACAAAAACCAACCTCTTAAAACATTTTTTAAAAACAAATTCTATTTGATCAAATATTTAAACAAGTTGGCAAAGAACTTTTTCAGCACCTTATCATAAAAAACTGCATTTATACATGTAAAAGGATGGATCAATATCTGTATACTTTTATTTATTTAGCTATGTTTCCCAATCTGAAGATTTCATTGTATACTGTTTTAATTAATGGAAAAAGTATTTTAAATGCATTGACAAGGCACTTATTGGTTGTGTAAAATAAATGCTTTGTTCATCCTTAGTTATTGACTTATGTATAATATGTGCAAAAAGTTCCCTTGTTTTTTTTATTTGTCTTGTTTTTTTAAATAGTTTTCAATTGTGTATTAAAACCTTTCTGAGATGAATATTCAAACAATCCTGTTTTATAATGTATGAAAAAGAGGACTGGTTAACATAAAAAATGATAATTATATACTTGATTTAATATTTAAGTAAACATTCACTATCTGATGTTTTATATTGGATGTTCAGTTTTATAACATTTTTCTTATAATTTAGCGCACTTCTAAAGATTTTTTGTCTCTTTATCTATCTGTCTTATATAAACAAGTAGATATTATACAGAAATACATGATCTCAACACATCTATAGCTGTATTTTTTCTTAGTTTTTCAATAGGTAAGAGTTTCTAAAAATCATCTTTTTAACTCCTGTGAAAGAAACTTATTTTTTTTTTTTTTTTAAACAAAAAATACATAGGAAGTTTAGATAAAAAAAATTTACATTTTTTTTTTTATAAAAACTGAAAAATAATTTTAAACAAAAAATTGAAAAACAATTTTCTTTGTTTTTTATGTAAATTTTTGGTATAATTATAAAATTTTTTATTATTATTTTTTATTTTATATATTTTCAAAAGATTGGATGAACCTTCTTCTATCAACATTATTATTACAATTGGATAAACTGGACTTCATAGCTCAATATGCAGCCAGTCTAGTTGATATGTTATCATATTTTGGGCCTTCTTTAAACTAAAGACAATAGTCAAGGCAGAGGTTTTTCCAAATGAATCAACACTTTTGTTTGAGAGCAAGGCAAAATTTTGAAATTGGAGGACATTCCACCTGTGGTCTGTTCTGGACCGTGATGGGTCCTATAACATAAACTTGCCCAAGATAAATATACCATAGGACTGAATGCCTCTCCAACTTTCAACCCAATGTGGCAAAACTGATCAGGTAATCAGCTGAGCATTCACCCTATGACACACCCAGTCATTATATATAAATATATATATCAATAAATGGGATAATATATGTGAAATATTTACAACAGATCCATTATATATGAATATAAAATTTATTTTATTGATAGATTCTAGTCACATTAAAAATTTTTTTCTGTCAAAATATAAAAATATATATATGACTTTAAATCTAATATGTATGGATTGTAAATCATAATTACAGAAATAATCCTTTTTTTTTGTATTGATAAAATGTTAATATCAATTAGCAAAAATAACTGTTTAAAATATGACTCTTTTTGTGCCTTTTACTGAGGTGATCTTTTTCAAAACCATTGCAGTGTTCTGAATTGAATATGAAAGTATGGCTTTTCTAAGTTGGTGGTTAGCTGGACAAGACTGTACTTTCTTAATCTTGAGTATGACTATAAACTTCATCTGGCAGTAAGATATCTAATCGGGAGATTGGAGGTTTTCAGGATGTAAATATACCTCTTAATTGCTTTTTATTTATATATACCCTGAATGTGGTGGTAGCATATTTTTCAACCTCACTGCTGGCATCAGAGTAAAGAAATTCATTGGGGTGTTTCTCCAGTATCCTCCCTGCTCAACCTCCGTTAGTCTTCTCCCTAAACAACTGTTTCGTGAAGCGGAACTGATTTTCCATGAATGACTTCCGGGCCTTGGCAGCCTTCTGTCTCTTTTTGGCAAGCCGTTCTGCTCTACTTAACTTGCTAATGCGCTTCCTTATGTCTTCCAGGATTGGCTTGATTTCCTCTGCCCTCTGATCATCAGCCCGCATTGCTGCTCGTAATCTTCGCATCTCTTTCCTCAATGACCGGATGGTTCTTCGCCGCCGACTTCTTACCTGCACTGAAGCTAAGGACTTAGCTTTCATTTTCTTTAACCCAAACCTAGTGACCCCATAGTCACTGATCATCTCCCCATGCTGGCGGACTTTCCTTCCTGGACCACCCCTGATTGTCTGGATGGCTGCTGATAAGTCTTCATCCATCTCTGGCCAGACCCTATCCAACGAGGAAAGCGACTACATACAGCTTTGAAAAAAGGATCCTGCAGGACACTGTGGTGTTCATCCTAGTACCGACACTCCGACGACTTATCGACTACTGCCGTGCAGTTCTTTGCCACTGAATCACCGCCACATTTCATCTTGGTTTGGTGTATCTTGCGACTCCTCAATTACTTTTTTACAGTCATCCCATTCCCTCTGGCTCTCACAGTCGCTATATATATATATATATATGTGTGTGTGTGTGTGTGCATGTGTGTGTATATATGTGTGTGCATGTATATGTATATATATGTTTGTATATATATATATAAGTTTGTATATATATATATGTATATATATATATGTATATGTATACATATATATATATATATATATATATATATATATATGTGTATATATATATGTATATATATGTGTGTGTATATATATATATATATGTGTATGTATATGTGTATATATATATGTGTGTATATATAAGTCTGTATATATATATGTTTATATATGTGTGTATATATGTATATATATATATATATATATATGTGTATATGTATATACATATGTGTATGTATATATGTATATATATATATATATTATATAGAAAAAAGTTGCAAATTAAAAATATAATGTTTTTTATGAAAGTATTTATTTATATATATATTTGATATTTCAGATTGACCTAAATCTTTCATCAGAAAAATATACATATGTTTATATATATATATATATATATATGTATATATATCTATATATATGTATATGTTTATATACATATATATAATATAATCTAATATGTGTGTGTATATATATATATATATATATATTTTGTATATAAATGTATATGTATATATATATATGTATTTATATGTACATGTGTGTATATATAAGTATATGTGTGTATATCTCTATATACATGTATGTATATGTGTGTATATATATATACATATGTGTGAGTGCATATATATTTTTGTATATTAATTGTTATTGGAACTTAGCTATAACGATAATGGACTCTTCTTGACACTATAAATACTGTGCCTCTCAAGAATATAATGAATGAATGGTGTAACATCGAGACAATATTAGTTCACTCTAAACCAGACGGACAAAAAATACTAACACCTTCAACTATTGTACTATATTTCTGTTGTAATATATCTTTGTTATTCTACTTTTGTGTTCGTGTTGTTCTTCCTTGGTTCTAACCTTGGACCATAACTGTGGTGCGAGGATATTGGACCATAACAGTGGCGACAAAGAACTGAAGTAACAAACTCTTCGCGGAGAAATCCTAAAAAAATGTATACTCAAGAAACAAGCTCCATGCGGTGAATCTACAAAATCTTTTTGCTATCGGTCGTCCATAACAGAGGCGACGTAGGTAGTGAGAGAGAAAAAAAAAAAAAAAAAAAAAACAAGTTCTACGCGAACATAAGAAAAAAAAAAGAAGTTATCTGAACTCAGCCCGGACAATTTTAAATGTTTAATATCCGTTCAAGGCCTGGTTTCGACGAAAGACGCTGAGATCAGACGCAGAATTCTTACAAAACTGGAGAGTGAACCAGATTTGACGCGACAAAAATTGGCTGAAGACTGTCAGAGATGTATCAGCGTGAAGAAGGACTCGAAAGATATAGAAGAATCTGGCATCGCGCACATACGTAAAGTACAACGACAAACATGTTTTTGCACATCCTCAAAACAAATCAAACCAATTTTCCCTCCTCAAAAACAGATCAAACAAATTTTTCTATTTCAAAAAGTCAATATCAGAAAAAAACTACCACCCAGTCCATGCTATCGGTGTGGGACTTTGCATTGGTATAAAGATTGCCCATACCGCTTTAAGACTTGTCTGTCGTGCAAAAAAGTGGGTCATAAAAGTTCTCATTGTTGGACTAGGAAAGAAAAAAAGCAGAGTAAGAGTCACGAGGACTGACCAAGCGGACGAGACAAACATACGAAAATACGTGCAAGTAGAAATGTTAAACAGAAAAGTCAGACTACAATTGGATTCTGGATCGGATTTAACCAAAATTAATTACAAACATGGGAAAATTGAACAAACCGACCATGTTGAGAACCGATAAAATTGTAAAAAGTCGGTAACCGGGAGAAAAATAAAATTTGAAGGAGAAGTTATTACAAATATTGACATTCAATGGAATGACAATAAAAATTAAAAATGTATGTGCTAAGAAATACAGAAAATTTATTTGGAACGGACTGGAAAAAGAAATTCGACCTCTGGGATTTACCAATAAAATACGTACTGCCAAAAATGAAAAGTTTATCGACCGGAAGCAGATAAATTAAGGGAGCAACTAAAAAGGGATTAAATCTGATTATTTTCATGTCCTCGAAGGTGTAAAAAATGGCAGCAAATGTAGAAAAAAAGAAAATGTACAACCTATCTTCAAGATGAGAAAAGGAACGAGATTAAATTCAATAGAAAAAATAAATCAAGAGTTGGATAGACTCGAAAAATCGGTATATTGATATTTTTGGAATAATAGTCAATGGGCCGCACTTGATTACAGTTTACGTGAAAAATAATTAAATAGCAAAAAGATACGAGTATGCGCTGATTGGGTTTAAAAAAATTAAATGCAATAAATTGGAATTACCACTATCCTCTACCCAGTCCAGAAGAAGTTTTTCTTCTAAAAACTAAACGGAGGAAAATTTTTCTCAAAAAATAGACTTGAGCTTTAGGAAGAATTACCTACAAATACCAGTAGATGAGGAAAGCTCGAGATTATTGTTGCATAAACACATACAAAAAAGATTATACAAGTTCCAAAGATTACCATTCGAGATTAAGGTCGCGCCGGCAAATAGCAAAACATTGAGCAACAATGGGAACACGTTCAAGAGTTTTTTTAGGACAATGCAAAACTATGGTTTTCAAAAAAGGTAAAAAGAAAACAAATTGATTTCTCAATAAAGGAAATAAAATATCTAGGGCAATATCATCGATGAAGAAGGAAGACGACCAGAATTTTTATGGGAAAGGCCTACGGCAATATGAAAAAAAAATAGCTGTCCTCAAAAACGTAGCTGAATTGTTAAATCTATTTCTGTTGTTGTTAGGCTTAGTAAATTATTACCAAAAATTCATTCCAAACATGCATAAATTACGCGCACCACTAAACGAACTGTTGAAGAAGGAAAAGGTTTGGGTGGACAGATGAATGCCAGAAAACGTTTGACAAAATAATTAAGACGCTAACCGCGGATCTATTTTTAGCGCACTATGACCCAAAATTAGAAATTTTAGTCGCAAGTGACGCGAGAGAATTTTATGGAGTCGGGGCATGTATACTGCATAAAATGCCGGATGGGACACTAAAACCCATCGCGCATGCTTCAAGAACTTTACTACCAGCAGAGAAAAATTACTCACAAATCAAAAAAAATTGCTGGGAATTATTTTCGCAGTTACAAGATTTCATAGATATATTTACGGTAGATTTTTTATTTTACAGACGAACCACAAGCCAAGCCGTTGTTATTCGGATCGAAAAAGAAAGGTCTACCTGTTTACACTGCAAATAGGTTGCTAAGATGGGGTACAAATTTACTGAACTACAATTTCAAATTGGAGTATCTTCCCACGAACAAAATTGGATATGCAGATGGTCTCTCGAGACTAATACCTAAGAAAACGGAGCCATTGGAAGATTCCGTAATTGCAGCCCTATGACATGAAGAAGATATCAGGACATCACTATGTAGTACAGTTTCGAAACCTCCCCGTCACACTACAAGAGATAAGAAATGAAGCAGAAAATGATGAATTTAAAAGAAAAAAAAACAAAAATTGCAGAAAAAAATAAAATGTATCAGACAGTTTTTTCGTCATGTGACAATGTTCTACTATATAACGAAAGGTTAGTAATTCAAAAAAACACTACAAAGGCGAATCCTAAAGGACTTCCACATGGGCCATCCAGGAAAGAAGAGAATGAAATTGTTAATGCAAAGTTACGTATATTGGCAAAACATGGATCAAGACATTACACAGATGGTGGAAAAATGCAAGGGTTGTTCCTTAGCAGCGAAAGCACCGCCAATCATCCATAAGCCATGGCCAGAGACAGATCGACCATGGTCAAGAATCCATATAGACTTCGCAGGTCCAATAGATGGTTTCTACTATTTGATCATAGTAGACAGTTATAGCAAATGGCAGGCGTGTTTCGTTGCAGAAAACCTACTTCTGAAACTACCACAAATTGCTTCCACGAGCTGTTTGCTCGCTCCGGAGTGGTTGATTGTCTAGTCACTGATCATGGGACACAATTCACATCTGCGGACTTTCAAGAATTTTGTGAAAATTTTCAAGTTAAACATATCAAATCCCCGCCATATCACCCAAGATCAAACAGGCAAGCGGAGAGATTTGTAGACACACTCAAAAGAGCGTTAAGGAAAGCATATGACGTGCCAACAGAAATGGCGTTGCAACAATTTTTACAAGTATATCGAATTACACCAAACAGTGATACGTCATCGGCATTATCACCCGCGGAAGTGATGTTCGGGTGAAAAATCAGATCAGTATTTGACAAATTGCTACCAAAACAAACAAAGCAAATACCATTGTCGTGCGTACCAAAAAAAAAAATTTCACCCAGGAGAGAAATTTTTTAAAATATATAAAAACAATACGTCCTACTGGGAGCAAGGTACAATTGAAAAAGAATAGGGGAACATGGTTTACATAGTACAGGGCCCGAAATTCTCACATAAAAGACATGTAAATCAAATAAGAAAGAAAATGTTAGATGATTCTAACGGTCCACCTCAGGAAGAAGTGATGGATACAATATTCGTCACATTTGATATGCAAAGGCCCAAACAATGTCTGAACCACGAAAATCGACCAGGAAAAGAAAAGTCACAGAGCCTTTGATAATAAATCCAAAGAGGAAAAAATACTAAAGACCCCTGAGACGCAAAAGCTTTGGAAGGGTATGTTATGGAAACTTACCTATAACGATAATGGACTCTTCTTGACACTATAAATACTGTGCCTCTCAAGAGGTATAATGAATGAATGGTGTAACGAGTCGAGACAATATTAGTTCACTCTAAACCAGACGGACAGTCATTACTAACACCTTCAACTTCTTGTACTATATTTCTGTTGTAATATATCTTTGTTATTCTACTTTTGTGTTCGTGTTGTTCTTCCTTGGTTCTAACCTTGGACCATAACTGTGGTGCGATGATATTGGACCATAACATTAATTAATATATTTAGGTTTATTCTTGAAGCGTAACCAAGGTTTTTGCCTATTTGTTCCAATCATGATGAAAAATTGTTAGAAGGATGTTCGGCATCCGATCATCACTCATTCTGATATAACCAGCCCATCTGAACTGTGATTGCATCATAAAGGATTCAATAAAACCAAATAAAAAAATTTGATGAAAAGATCAGGGTTAAGATTTTGACCTCAGATTTTGTATGCATAATTTTAAACACAAAATTTATGAAAAGCATCAAGTTGATTGATATGCGTCCTGCATGGCGTCCATGATTCTGATAAATAAAGAAGTGTATTGAGAATGACTGCTCGATAAAACATTGATTCTTCGTTTTCAGTGAAATCCCATGAACATTCCATAGGTACACTTTTGGTCCCAAAGGCAGAGGTTGCCTTTGATAAAAAAGGTTAACTATTTCTTCATTCAAAGAGGCTTTTGAATTGATTTGCTTCCTAAGTATGAGAATTTTCACACTTTTCGGATTTTTGCTGCCATTTGTTATGTGAACAATTGGAAAGGTATGGGCAGGTGGTTTTTGTTTTAGACCCTTGACCTGCTTAGGTGTAGTCCTTGGTTGATGAACTTCAGTTTTCTTTATGCTTATAGTTAATCCGAATGCGTTTTTTGGAAAAAACGATTGACGAATGCTCGAGTTTCTTCGATTTAGGTGGCAACGATCGCAGCGTCATCAGCACTGAAAAGATGACAAATAAATATTTGCTCGAGTCAGCGGTTTTGATTTTTTTTTTGTCAAATCTGTTTATGATTTGATTTTAATTTGTCTGAAAAGTTTCTTCCCCCCAATTCATTTTCTATTTTATGTTTTAAAATGGTTAGGAAAAATATTTTCGGGACTAAAAAAAAAAGGACCACCCGATAAACAACATGAAAATAAACAGGCGGAAGATAAGGATGATGAAAGAGCCAACAGTTGGAAGTTAGTGAAAATAATAACTCCAGCGAAAATATGGAAGCTGGAAAAGACCACAATTTGGAAAAAAACAGACGAAATTATGGAGGCCGAAAATGGTCAAAATGTACCTACACAGACAAAATATAGCAAAAATGACAAATGCGAAGATGAAAATGTAGCAGTTGGAGAGACGCCTTCTTGCTGGACGTACTCACTTAAGTGTACGATCAAAATTATGGAGTTCCTCGATAGAGCCAAAAGTTACGCACATCTGATCACAGCAGATGGACTTTTGGTCAATCCCAAGGAATTACAGAAAGTTGAGAAAAGAATTGTTTTAGTCTTTGTGGCGGACAAGCGTTCGCACAAAATTTGTCCCTCTACTAAAGACACCGTAATAAAATCACTGATTTCTCTGGGGATCAAACCTCAGAGAGTGATCAAAGGAAAGGGATACTTTATGTGGGATGTACTGTTACCTACGCCTGCCGACTGTGAAGCTGCATCCAATCGAGGTCTCATTACAAAAGACCTTATTCTTCGTACAAAATATGAAGGCAGGCGGAGGAGTATTTGAGTTGAGGTTCCTTCTCAGATCGTCGGGAAGCGCTTGGTTGCATATCTAAGCCAATTTGAACAGACACTCAGTGCTTCCTCTGACGATTTGAGTGGCGGATGGAGATTCGAAATGATGATAGATCGGAAGGCCTTCATCTCCATCCCCAACTGTCTCGATGTAGCAGGCCCAAAATGCCAATTATTGTCACCGGGCGTAGACCAACTTTCTGGAAGTGTGGGCAGACTGGTCACTTGTCCTCTTCCTGAACAGAGAAGAGGCTTCTGAGATTCTGGCCCCTGTCAACCCAAATGCCTCTGCGACCAAGTCTTTTATTTCCATTTCTCCTGTAATGGGCATGCCAGCGAACGGAAAATCGACATCAACCTGCAAGAATACTAAGGCAATCTTCATCAGCTCTATCTTCGCCATCCTCAAAACAGCTCTCTACGGCCCCACCCCAATGTTGAAAACTATAACCCTGACCTCTTCCAAATTGACTCCCCTTAAGAAAGCCTCCTCCTTCCAAAGCATAACACTCCGTCCCTAACTCCCAATCCATCTCCTCTTCAAACCCCCAGAAATCACCCCCAAAATAACTGAAACCCAAAAAAGACAGCGCAACCCTTCCTCAGACTCAGCAGAGCCTACCATTGAAAAACAGTTGAAACAAAAGTTACTTTTTAATATGGGGGAAGATGTCTATCTGGTATCGAAACACCAGGTAGACAAAGCTTTTTCCCAATTCCGAAAAGGAAAAGAACTAAAAGTACTACTAAATATGAAAAAAATTAATGATTTGGACAACGAAAACCCCAATAACTTTCCGAAAGCCAAACGAATATTGACGGTCGTTAGAGCAGGGCATTGGTCGGAAAACATATGAGCTATGTTACGAGGAGCCAATAGCTCTTTTGATATTCTTCCACCATTGGCTTTCTTCGACAATGAAAATGAGAAGAAATTGAATCCGGGAGGCTCCCGCTTTTTGTTCACCCCTCCCTGTATAGAGTTCTAAAGTTAACTTTTCCCCTGGACATTGGCAGCCTGTCTCCTGATGGCACTATCAGGTCTTGGATGGGTACTGGCTCAATGGGAGAGGCCGTCGGTATCCTAACCTCGGCCATGTTCAATGCAGGAGAGCAACTCTATTCGGTTTCATTATGACTCTCTGGTTAGTAAGTGTGAAAGCCTGAGGTTGGAGTCACACAGCGCCTCGGGGTGAATGTTTGTTGTGTACAGGAGACCCTGGTATTCTACTCAAGACTATGAGCATTCTGTTTAGGAGGTTTTCCCTCTATTCAGCATGTTTTGATGGTCGCTCGAGAGATGTCTCTTGGCTGGTGAGCAAGTCGAAAGCTGCGTGTACTCTTGTTTTGTCTTCGCAGATCCGGCGGACAGTCTTTGCGTGCGTCTCATGCGGTTTATGCGTCCAATATCCAGACTGAGCGGCCTGCTTTGTTTCGGCAGATCGAGCCGTTTGTGACGACATCGGGAAGTTTTAGCGGACATAGATCGTATAGGGCCATATTCGGTTACTAACAACCGGGACGTGAAATCATTTATCGATAAGTTCGATCTTGTCGATAAGTACCAGAATGAGCACCCTCGGGAGGTAGTATGGACTTGGACAAATAGTGGCGGCTTGGCTGCTGGGGTGCGTTATAGCTACCTCGACCGAGTCTTAGTTAAGAGAGTCGATGTTAGGCTTTTAGGGTGTCCAAGTTTCCAGTACATAGTTTATTCAGATCATAGGCTTGTCCGGGTCCGTGTAAACTTAGATAAGCCTAAGGTTAAGATGGCTGGCTACAGGAAATTAAACTCATCATTATATGGTGAGCAGGATTTCTGGCACCAGATGCTACTAATGATACAGAAGGAATTGATGGTGGGCTGTGGTTGGGAATGCCTGGTGGGATAAATTAAAATCTAAAATTAGAACATTTGCGGTTGATTTTAGTCGTCGACTAGATAGATTAGCGGCGCAAACGGCTTGTGAGGAAAAGGTAGATCGAGCAGTTAATCCCGTGATAGTGGCCTTAGCTAAGGCAGAGTTGGCCTCATTGCTTATCAAGAAGGATCAAGCTCTGGTAGTTAGGGTTAGGTTAAAAAGAATGTCTTCTGAGGCGACGAACATGGCCGCTGAACTGCGTGCAGAAGAGTCTCGGAAATCGTCTCGGCGACATATCGCGTGTGTCACATTGCTGGATAAGCGGACCGTGACTACAAACGCGAGCATATGTGAGGCATTTCGTCATTACTTTCAGGAACTTTTCACCAGGGAGTGGCTGGGTGCGAGGATCCCATTACAGAGTCGGAAATCTGGGAAGCGCTGAATCTCCGGGATTAGATGGTCTTCCCTACGAAGTTTACTTGAGGCAGTCACTCGTTTTTGTTCCTTTGCTGGAACTGACTTACAACAACTGGATGAAGCAGGAGTATATACCTCAACGCTCCACCGTGGGTGTGATCAAGTTGCTACGCAAGGACAAGAACGGGGGGATGGGTTAGGTAACTTTCGCCCTTTAACCATGTTAAATACAGAATCAAAGATTTTGGCAATGATCTTAGCCAACCGTTTGCAGGTTATCCTCTCTAGTCTGATTGGCTCCGAACAGACTTGTGCTATGAAGGTCAGGACTATTCAGGACAACCTTCATATGGTCCGCTTGATCATAGAACAAATTGACAGTGAAGCCGCGCTGATCAATTTAGATCAGTCCAAGGCTTTCGATAGGGTTGACCATCGATTTCTGGCGGCTCTCCTTTCGGCGGCCGGTTTCGGGCCGTACTTTCGCACCTCGATCCGACTTCTATATGCGACTTCCGGTGCCCTGGTGGAAGTGAATGGGGTAAAATAGGAACCTTTCGCATTGTCTCGTTCCATTCGTCATATATCCGCTTTCGTCTATGCTTTACCTTCTTGCGTTGGAATCTTTCCTTCGCATGTTAAAGGCGAATCCAGTCCTACGCGGAATTTCCCTACCTGGTGCTACCACCTCGGCCAGGTATTCTGCCTATGCTGACAATGTTTCGGTTCTTGTGATGAGCAGGGCCGTTTTAGCATTATCACTGAAACACGAAAGAAAATCACTATGTTCATACATGTTTTTATTGTTAATCCTGTCTAAGCTTTCGGCTTACATAAGCCATCATTAGAGATTACAAGTACATTATAATAAATTAAATAATAAATTATATAACAAAGATGGTAATTTTTGTTTTAGAATGTTTATGCGGACATTGCAACAATGATAGTTTTGTTTGCATGGAAGATTGCTATGCAACGATAAATTCGTGCAGGAAGCAAAATATCGCATTGTGGTTTATGACGTCACACATGACCACATGAGAGTGAAAATGACGAAAAGTTTTAGGTATGGAAAGTATAAACCAATAGCACCTGTTATCAACTATAAACATTTAAACATATTTGTGGTGTTTTCAAATTTATTTTGTTCAGGTTAGGTTTCAACTGTTTAATGTTAAATACCTTCAAGATCTTTTAGTTTTTCTTTATTGTTTTCATGGTTAAGTATAATTGCATTTTCAACAAGGATTTTCTGGAATTGTGGATGTGGTCAGATATGTTGTTTTAAATGCCTAAAAATGTTGGAATTGTCATTCAAATGGAGAGTTAAGCGTCGTGAAAGCGAGTTTGTGGTGTGACCAACATAATTATTATTTTATTCGTTGGAGATACAATCTCCCAGAGGACATTTGAATTTGTAAACTATGTTGGTTTTCTGCAAATCGCTAACAGGCGGGGAAGAATCATTGCGAATAATTAAATTGGATATACTAGATTTAGTGTAGTATATGATTAACTTAATTTTTTGCTAGGATCTGTTGTAGATATATCAGTATTTACCAACTTTTTAGTATATTTTCATCTTGTTTATAATTAGTATGCATTTGATTACGATATAAGAGATTAATATGTTTGGGATTAGTTGAAGCAGTATTATGTTCTATTTGCTTGGTATGGAGACTTCTGAGAAAGAATCTTATTTGTTCATCAACTATGTAGTTTGGAAAGCTATTATTAATAAGTGTTTTATATTTTGTTCACTGTAAAAAACCTGTTTTGTGGATGAATTAGTTTTTGCACGATATATTAGATTTTTTATAATTGTTATTTTGTAGTAATTTTTATAGTTAAGTGTGAACGAATTTATGCTGCTAGATTTTTTATATGGCGAAATAGTAAATTTATTATTATTTGTGTTTATTAATATGTCTAGGAAGGGAATTTTATTATTAGTATTACGTTCATATATGAATTTAAAGACAGAATTATTTGGAAACGTTTTTGAAGTTGAAGTATTTCATATGTATTTGTAACTAACATCAGGACATCATCAACATATGTTAGGTAGATGTAGCTGAGGTGTCGGCCCGTGGTCAACTCCCAATCGCGGCGCGAAACTGTAATGTTTCTTCCACCGGCGTTTTGGGGTTGACTCTTAGTCGCTGCCACCAGCCTGTGTCCCGGTCGATCGGTGGTCATCGCTACCCGGCGGAATCCCTTGGTCAGGGTACCAGTATGTGACACTGGTCCGTCCAGGGTCGAATCCTGGTCGTCGCTACCCGGCAGAATCCTTTGGTCATGATACCAAGTGGGATGGTCGGTCGATGCTAACAGCCTCGCATCCGCTGCAACCAGTTCGACACCAGCTCCGTCATTCCCAGCTCACTTCCAATGTCTGGTTACCGAAGTAACTGCTGCGATCTCAAGTCTTACCCATGTTGTGATTTTGATCAATCAGGCGTCGGGCGTAAGATGAATCTAGACTGGAGGTGATATCGCATAAGCATAAAGAAAAAGAAGCAAATAAAAATCCAAGAGGTTTCAACAAATTAACTTTTATCCGTCTGTTATATACAGGAGCGTGTTTTTCTCCCAACCCGTTTTCTACAAAGTGTGACACTTCTACGCTTCTTAAGCAAGTTTTGGTATCTTAGGTCAAGTTGTTTATTTTTTAGGTGCTGGCATGGCTTCGTTCGTCAGTATAATTTGCTATTGGTAGGATAGGTGAAGTCGGAGTCGTGGAATCTCTCGATTAGCTTCTGCGAGGCAACTCTACTCAAGCTCTAACTCCCGAACTAACTCTACTGTCTCAACTGTCGAACGGCCCGAGGACGTTCATTTATATGGGTACCGACCAAAAACCGGTGCGGGGTTAGACGCAGTCTGGGGTTCTCTGTAAATCTCGGTTTCCACAAAGAAATCTCTTTGTTGTCAGGCCAGGAAAAGTGATTACTTCCCATTTTTGGAAAATTAATCACTTTCCATTTTGGGGGGATCTCCTCGCCTGTGAGGAGAGATCGGAGGAGAGCTATCCTCCTAAACTCCCACTCTCTTACATTGATACCTCGCACCGATCCCTTCAGTGGGCGTTAATAACTTCCCCGTCCTTCTAATCAAATTACCTCCGCCTATCACCATTGCTACCACTCGACCAATGGCATCCCGGCCGTGCGGGTGTGGCTAAGCTGGCCTCCTTAAAATTATAACCCAGAATTTTTGTTTACAAAATTCTTTTTTTTTTCCCATCGGCCAAAATTTTTACGAATCACACATTGCCACTTAAAACCTCTCAGATCTTTTGGTCACTCAGAGTCTTCTTAACCAGCACCCATTACAAATTCCATCCATTACTTTTCAAAGTCTACCATCTGGTCCCTTCACGAAGTTAGCTTTTACTGGAACCCTTGGCTTCTTGAGAAATTAAATTTCTTATCTCCCAAATCACGATTCTTCCACAATATCTTTTCTCATGCCCAAAATTTTATAATCACCATATCAACGTGTCGGTGCCTGAAGACGACACTTTGGAAAAGTAAATAATAATTCCCTTTACTCCGTATCGGCAAATCATCTCATGCCGAAATTTTTATGACCGCCATATGGCCTGCCTGATATCTCAACGCTTTACTTTTTCTGAATCTCGCGTTTCTCTCGACAAGCATTTCTTTACAAACAACATTAATCAATTGCCAAAAAACACATATGGCTTTTCCGCGAGTCTACTGTCTACGCCAATATACGGGCCTTTGGGAAAGTGAATTGATTTTATTCTTAAGTAAAAAAAAAAAAAAAAAAAATTCTGGGTATCTTCTTTTCTGATCTCAGTATTTTCTTGTTTTAATTTTTATGGTCAGTTAGTTAGCCAATTACCATAGCTAAATAGTGTCACAGATGGAAGGTTTTTTAAAATCTGTAAATATCTTATTTTCAAGGTTAGACACGTAGAAATTGCTAAATGTCGGACTCAGTACTGAACCCATGGAGACGCCATCACGTTATATATATATATATATATATATATATATATATATATATATATATATATTATTATTATTATTATTATTATTATGATCTAAGAAAGTGACTTCGGTAGTACAAGTTAGTAGTAGTTTCCGTAATATATTAGGATTAATTTTAAGTGGGGGTAAAGATGAGTTACTGTATATATTTCTTATAATTATGTCAATAGTTTCACTAACAGGGACATTTGTAAATAAGTTTTCAACTTCAAGTGAAGCTATGAGTTCATTGTTGGGTTTCTCACTTTTTAGGATTTGGATTACTAATGTTGACTTAACACTATATTTACTTAGGAAGTTAAATTTCTTATCTCCCAAATCACGATTCTGATTTTTATCTTTTCTCATGCCCAAAATTTTATAATCACCATATCAACGTGTCGGTGCCTGAAGACGACACTTTGGAAAAGTAAATAATAATAAAATTTTACTCCGTATCGGCAAATCATCTCATGCCGAAATATTTATGACCGCCATATGGCCTGCCTGATATCTCAACGCTTTACTTTTTCTGAATCTCGCGTTTCTCTCGACAAGCATTTCTTTACAAACAACATTAATGAGTTAGTTACTGTATTTTGTTAGCTGTTATACATTTGTATATACGTATATATGTGTATATTTATATATGTGTATATATATATGTATATATATGTCTATATATATATGTGTGTGTATATGTATATATGTATGTATATGTATGTATATATGCATATGTGTGTATGTATATATGTATGTATATGTATGTATATATGTATATATGTGTATTTTGGCAGCAAATGCTCATTTAGACATATCTGACTGAATAAATTACAGACATTATGTCTGCTAATTTTTAATAAAATCCGTTCATACTCGCGAATAACGTCCCGTGTATTGATGTTAAAGGATGAGAGAAATATGCTATAGCTCTTTAATTTTTTTTTATTTCCATTTCCCAAGTACTTTCGATCTTTTTCAAGATCATCTTCAGGGGTGCAAGTAATACAAAACTATATGTTGTTCATTAGTACAAGTATTTATACAAAGTTGTGCCTTGTTATCTATTCCCGTCATTTTTTCATTATGCTTTTAAATGCAAAACGGTTGACAATGTGCTGAACGTTCATTAGAACGGGAAAAGTTATCCACTATGGAATTTTTTCCTCTATGTTATAATGTCATGGCTACGCGCGGATTAAAGCATGAAAATCTGTTTCTTTACAAGCATTTCAGAACATTCAGTGCCGGCTTTAATCTTTTGATATAAATTGCTTCTAGTATCTGTAATCAAAATTTGTTGTTTTCATGGTGTAGGATAATTGTGTTGTCGATTAGTAATTTTTTATATTGTGAATGTGGGCAGGAATGTTGTCGTAGATGTCTATAGTTGAGAGTGCAAGAGTTTTTGCAGGTTTGTTTTTTTTACACGGAGAGGTAGTAAATATGTTGTTATTTGTGTCTATTAAAATGTCAAGGAAAGGGATTTGTATGTAACCTTGAGGTTTTAGGAAACATTATATCATCTACATATCTTCGGTAGAGGTAGTGGTGGTACTAAATTTCTTATTTTCTAGGTTGCCCATGTAAATATATATACATATATATGCATATATATATATATATATATATATATATATATATATATATATATATATATATATATATATATATATATGTATATACATGTATATATGTGTGTGTATATATATATATACATATATGTATATATATATGTATATATATATATGTGTATGTACATAAATATTATAATATATATATATATATATATACATATATGTATATATACATATATGTGTATATATATATGTGTATGTACATATATTATAACTATATATATATATATATATATATATATATATATATATATATATGCAATTTTTATATATATTATTTATATTTTATATAAATCGCGGTACTTACTGGAAAGTGCTCAATATTAGTAAAAAGAGCTAACATAGTTGGATTGATGTGAGTTTGTGACCCTAAAATTTGCGATCGTCAGGGAAACTGATTAATTTTTAATTATTTTGTCAGACGATCGCAAATAGCGTGAAAACCAGGGTCAAAAATTCACATCAATCCAACTAATTATATATATATATATATAATGTGTGTCACTGTGTGTATATATACATTTTTATATATATGTGTATATATATATATGTGTGTGTGTATATATATATATATGTATATATGTGGATGCGCACTGCTGATGAGTCCCAAATATAGGACAAAAAGTAATAAGAGGACATCGAAAATATATGTGTATTGTATCCGAAATGCTATTGAAAATGAGATATTAGTTTTTTATTACTAAGAGAAAAAAACAAGAACAACATCTATTATATACCTGAAGATGTCTGTAGGAACAGACGAAAGCTTGTAGTAAAAATAACAACTAATACGGCAGAAATTTATATAAACAAGGATCAATTCATTCATAACGGATCTGGAGGTTTTTGTGTACTATTTGAATTGTTTGCGAGATGGATGTCTCGCCATTTAAATCATTAACCTTTGCATTAGTTTTGTGTGAATAATTCATGTATGTATATGCATGTATATATATATGTATATATCTATATATATGTATATATGTATGTATATATGTATATGTATGTTTATATATGTATGTATATATATATATATGTAAATGTATGTATATGTATATATATATATATGTATATATATATATATATATATAGTTGTATAATCAGGCAGCAATCCTTAGTTTATGCACGTTTCATTAAAAAGGTACTACGGTTAAGCTCATTTTTCTTGTGTTCGAACAAGAGCGTTTTTTCTGGACAAAGAGTGTGTAAAAACTGTCCAAATGTTTTATAGTTCCGAGCGCTTTCGGCTTTACCTTTAGCCATTATCAAAGATGATTCAGTTTTTCAGCTTAATTGAGTGCGTGCATTATGTGTATGTTTTAGTGTGTTTTTGATGTGTTTTTAATTTCCGAATATGGTTAGCACATTGTGGCCTTGTTCGTAATTAATATTGTTAAGAGTTGGCTTTTTCATTTTTATTATTAAAGCTTCCATTATTTTTAATCTTTTTTTGCAATTGGATGAAGTTATTATATTTGTTTTCTACTAGCTATGATCAGATAGGTGTAACGTAAGGCGTCTGGATAAGCATTTAGTTGTGTAACCGATCTAATTATTTATGAGTCCGGTTTGATCAGAAACACAGTTCCTTAAGAGGCATTTGAACTCATAGATAATGTTCGTTCTTTACAATTTTGACTTAACTGGTGTGTTGTTATTTTTTAGGATAAGGTTAGCTGTCTTAAATTTTTTATAATAGATAATTAATTTGATTTTTTTATTCGGGCCAATTCGGGTAGTGTATTTCTTTATAATATGTCTTAGTGAAGATTTGTCTTATGCATGATTTTATTGTAAAGATTTGGCTAGATGGAGAAGTGCCAAAAGATTGGAGGGATGCAACAATGATAGTTATATATAAGGCTAAAAGTGCCAGGGAATTATGTGATAATTATAGAGGGAATTGCTCTCCTTTCTTTGGCAGGTAAGATCTTAGCTTCTGTTCTCCTATTAAAATTAAACCAGAAAATAGTTGACAATATACTGTCTGAGTCACAGTGTGGTTTCTGCCAACACAAAAGTACCACAGATATGATTCTCACAGCACGACAAATCCAGGAAAAGAGCTGGACCTTTATCAAATATTTGTCGATCTGAGGAAGGCTTTTGACACTATTAATCGTGTTGTTATTTGGAAAATCCTCTCAAAATTGAGCTATCCCCCAAGACTTTCTCAAGATTCTGACCTCCTTCCATGACGGTATAGAAGCTTTTGGCGTATGCTTACGGGGCTCATCAATGTCGAAAATGGAGTCAAGCAGGGAGATCTTCTGGCTCCTACACTATTTTCTGTCTACTTTGCAATTGTACTACTTGATACGTTTGGGAATTGCAACCACCACTGCTCCCTTGACGATGAGATAGTATTACGAATTAAGAAGGCCTCCAATGCATTTGCAGCACTCAAGTTCCGTATCTGGAGTCAGAAGGGCATAAAAAAGCAGACTAAAATTAAAATGTATAATGCCTGCGTTGTGTCATCTCTGCCATATTCATGTGAGACATGGGTAGTCTATCGCAGATATCTGGAGATACCGGGATTCTCTCCACTTCTGGTTTTCATCAACGATGCCTTCGGTCTGTGCTTGAAATTCACTAGATGTCGCACACTCCTGATACTGTTCTTCTACAAAGGGCCAATTCACTCTCTGTAGAATCAATAATACACAAATACAGATTGCCATGGACAGGCCATGTTATTCACATGGCAGAAGACAGAATGCCAAAACAATTAATGTGTGGAGAATTGGAAATGGGAAAAAGGACCGCAGCAGAAGCCAAAACCTCGTTACAAAATTGCCTTAAACTATACAAGTGCAATATTGGTCTGGATAACTGGGAGTCTCTAGCTGAAGACCGAGTTTCTTGGAGAGCTGGTATTGCTGATGGCGTCAATATCTTCCATGAGGAAATGCAGAACTGAAGAGACGGTTTCGGAAGGGATCCCTGAATAACCATGAGGTGCCAATCTGGCTACGTTCTCAATGCAATCGGATATGTCTGTCCAGGGCAAGTCTGCTCAGTCACCGAAATCACACCAACACCAACAGTCTATTACATATGACGATTTCGTAATGGCATGCTTTGAATGCCCGACCTGCACTAGAGTGTGCAAGTCCAGGTCGGGCCTAACAAGGCATATAAAAAGACACACTAGAAGTGATGATATATATATGAAATGAAAATGGACACCATAGAAAAAATAGAAATAGAAAAATCATTTGATATACACCACCATACAACCAAATGGTATGGAATAAGTTAGGACAAAAATTCCTTGCATAATCGATAAACATTTTCCTAGAGATAATAAGCTCAGTACAATTTTTAATAAAAATACCTTAAAATTAAGTTACAGTTGTACTGAAAACTTAGAAATGATTATTGTTGCACCGGCCTGTAACACAAGGGAATTACACCGGGTCTCACTATATATAGTGCCAGTAATACCTACCCGGTGTAAGCAGCGACAGTACTACAACTGCCTAGCTGAGTAGTACCCGTTTCCTACCTTTGTATCTGTGATGTTAAATACACTTGTTCCTTAAACCAACTTCGACTTGATTTTCTTATTTTTACTATTGTGCCACGACACAACAATTATTAAGAAAGATAATGCTAATATCATAAATAAACACTTATACCAAAATAAAAAATATAGATCGTAAAATAAAAAAAAAATGAAGAGAAAGAAAAATTATGTAACTGCAGAAATCCTCAAAACTGTCCTCTTAATGATAAATGCCGTATTGAATCAATAATTTATCAATGCAATATCTATTGAAGATCCAGACATAGTTAAATTCTACATTGGATGCACACGAAATGAATTCAAAAGAAGGTGGAGCCAACATTAAACATCCTTTAATAATAATAAATAGCGAAATCAAATGTCCCTATCTAAATATTTCTAGCACTTAAAAGAAACCAATAAAACACCAACAGTAAAATTGGAATTAATAACAAAAGCTAGTGCTTATAGGAGATTATTATCGAAAAGAAAAGAGGATAAGTACAAATTCAGCAAATGAGAAAATTTTCTATGAAAATAGTAATTTCTATAATAAAGCTTTAAAAATAGTGGCTACAAATACCCAACGCTCAATTATATAAGAAATGAAAGTGGAAAGCATAGCAAAAGCAGAAGTAGAAAAATCATTTGGTATACACCCACATACAACCAAATGGTAAAAAAACAAATTAGGATAAAATTCCTTGCATTAATTGTTAAACATTTTCCTAGAGATAGTAAACTCAGTACAATTTTTAATAAAAATTCCCCAAAATTAAGTTACAGTTGTACTGAAAACTTAGAAATGATTATTAAGAAACATAATGCTAATATCTTAAGTAAACACTTAAACCAAAGATTATTAGAAAAATGTAGTGTGAGTCTTCGTGTCAAACATGTTGTAGTATGGCATATATAATTATTTACGAATTTTGATTGATCAGGAATACAATTCCTTAATGGTCATTTCAATTCGTAAATGATATTTGTCCTATTTAATTTTGTTCTAAGTAGTGAATTTTTATTTTTAACTATAAGGTTAGAGGTTTTAAATTTTTTGTAATAAATAATTAATCTATTTTTTTTTTTTTTTTTGCTATTGTCAACTGATGTTGTGCAATTTTTTTATAATATTCTTAATTCTAGTTTCATCTTGTTTGTAATTTTCGTTGTAGTGTAAGAGTGATGCGGAGATTCAAGAATTCCTTAGCCAGCGGGAGATGTTTGCGGACATAACTACCAAGCCATATATGTGAACATTAGAGTCCTTCCTAAGGAGAGGGTGATTGTCGTCTCCGCAGAAAAATTCCCCATATCGTGTTTATATTTTTCTCGTCCGAAATCAGATACAGACCACATAACCTTTCCCGTCAGCAACATTCTCCCAGGAAACCTTTATTGTGATTTCAAATCTTATTTGATTCTCTCCACTTCTGGTTTCACGGCCAGCACCCTAGGCAGTGGTCATTAATCATTTGTCAAAATATTGCTATATCTCTGTCATAAAAATTAAGTGTTGTCTTTAATCGGCCACCTGGTTCTTTTATAAATTTCGGCTTTCTGAGAACGTAATGGTTTATATCGTTCTTGCTCATCCAAACCCTACTTCAATGGAAAATACGAAAAAACTAGGAGTATTTTTTTTTCTTCTCCGGTTTGGAAATGATATTTCTTTCTTTCTTTAAGCAATTCTCACGCTTTCAGTCTTGCGTACCCAATTCGATCGATATTTTTTTGTTGTTAATTTGAATTTATAACGTATACAATGTAGCTTAGTCACTGTTTCATTTATTTCTCAAGAGTGATCAACAATTGCAAAAGCTTTCCGAAATATAACAATTACAAGTTTTTATTCTTTTTAATTATCCAATTTAATTGAAAATTTCAATACATATTCATTAATTATTTACTTTTATAATGAATATTTTTTTATTTTAAAAAATCTGAAAAAATGTTATTCTTTTTGTAATAACCACCAATATTTTCATGACTAAATTTTACTCGAAAAAAAATATTTAAGTCGCAAATTTTTACATTTTCATAAAGATTGATTGCCGACGTATCTCCGCTGAAAAAAGGTTTTATAAAGGCAGTACAAAACATGAAAAAACATCCCCGACAACCTGAATTTTCTTAAAAAAAAACAAAAAAAAACAACAAAAACGGTGCTACTGTATGACAATTGTAGCATCCCGCTACCACTTTCTTATAAATGTCGAATTTTGTACATTTTTGTGCCTAAAAGTGGATCAGAGAGCCCGCTTGGCTTAGTAAATATTTTCAGGAAAAATCAGCTTCTAATTGGTCAATAAACACATAAGTGGGCGTTGCAATTCACCCACGTACAAATATTTCTCCAGCGCGTGATTACATTATCTGTAAATAGCAGAACCGAGTTCGCTTATTCTCTTTTACTCTTCCAAATTCCTGCGAAGATGTGATCTTAAGGATTCTCGTCTCGACCATGGACGGTCAGACGTTAAAAGCATATTCACTCATACACGTACGTACGAACTTTTCCAACCTACATACAGAACATTTCCAAAGATGCAACAAGAACTTTTCTCTTTGAAATATTCTTCTAAAACTGCAGTTTATTCAGCATTTCTCAGTTTTATAATTAATTCAACTTTTGTGAGTTCAGACAAAAATATTCCCAGTCTAAGATACATAACTCCAACAGATCTTTTGCTTCTACGCATGTACATCAACACACAAATAAATACAAATGTTATGTTTTTAAAATCATTTTTTTCCTTCTTGTATTTCATGCTTTGTGGTATTTTACGTTTAATATAAATTGTGTGGTCATGTTATTCACGCATCCGTAAACAAAAATCTATCCTTATCAACAAACAGACATCTACAATTGTCCATTCTGATTACCAGCCACAACAACAGGACTTGATGGATTTGTGATGCGTGTTCATATCGCATATATCTATTGTACATCTAACGATTCAAGAAAAAAACAACGAAACTCCATATGTGGATCAACAAATATATATATATATATATATATATATAACATACAAAACAATCATGCAATGAAGTGTAATGATTAAGGAAAAAAAAGTTGTTCCCCTTCAACTGTATTCTCATTTATGATTGAATGTTCGAAAGAGTTTCTCTTGAATAAGAATGTTCAGGATTCTATGTTGAATAGAGTTTGCTGTTAGAATAGAATACAGCTAATTAAGAAATGTGTTGTTTAGAGAAATTAATAGAGTTCTGGTTCATGAACTTGGCTGAGTCACAGAGAGAGATATGTATAATGTGTTACAAAAATCTGTGTCTGTGTGTGCGTTTGAAATGTGAGTAAAGTCGTTGATTTGTGTGGACAGGCGAAATAGCTGGAATCTACTGGCGGCTTGCGGCAAAATTGCTTCTTTTAAAGGTACCGGTAGGCTCCGAGCGAAAACGCGGGAAAAATTCATTTAGTATTAAAATGTTTGATTGGTTAAAATTTGACCAATTACTGATTTTGTATTGAAGAAACATGTGAGCAAGTTCACGACCGAAAAATTCAAAGTGATGACTGCGATTGCTAAATTGTCTTATAGAAAAGCAGTATTGATTTACTAGCCAATCACAAACGAATAAATTGTGGGCGTGGAAAGGCATAGCAGTCGCTACAGATTTACAGTTTTGCCGATCGTTTGATGGAAAAATTAGAGTCAGTTAAGTGTTTTAGGGTTAGTGGTAGGCTAAGGTTAGAACCTTTCCGGAAACGTTTCACGAATGGGATAATCCGCAATTTACATTTACGTTGATACATTGTTTAGCGCCTGTTACTAGCATCTCTTTCACTTGGTCTTGTCATGCATTTGCACCAAAAAATACTCAAGAAATGGTTCCTTTAATACGACTCATAGCTAAATAAATGCATAAATTGATTTAAAAGAACTGTTCAGAAAGAAAATTAGGACTTCAAAAAATAAGCGCTACTGAAATTAGCACTTCTACTCCAAACTTCCCACGCAGTTGAGAGGTTCGAGGTAGTAAGCACCGGCCCTGTCGATTATTATAATTGATGAATGACAATATAATTTAGGTAGAAAGATAGTAAAAAGTACAAAAAAGCGTCTGTGATTCGTCTGTGATTGGCTAGTAAATCAATACTGCTGCTGAAACTAGCCTTTTGGGGGCTCCAACCTCGTTGGGAGTTCGTGCACCAGCCATGCAGATACACGATATATATTATTAGTTCAAAAATATGGCCATAAAACAGTGCTGAAAAAAATGGCGGAAGCCACAACGAGGCTCCCAAAAACGTCCCCCTCCTCCGGTCGGGGTTTTCGGGGGTAAGATGCATCGTCCCTGATTACAGTAGTGGGAAAGTGACTGAAGCCTCTCGACCTGATAGGTCAGGACCGATGAGGTTGCATTCTTCTTTGAATTTTGTCAAAAATCTCTAGATATATAGCAGAATCACAAGAGCAGATGTGGCAGAAAATATTCAATGCACAGACAAATTGTAAACTTAGATATATTCTGGTGAGCAAAAAAGTGTATGTCATGACACAGTTGTTATACACTGTGTCAAACTAGATCTCTTTCTGGTTCACTCTACATCAAAATCTGTCGACCGGGTGTGAAAGCAAAACTAAAAATTAAAAGTTGCTCTCTGCGCATGGGCTTCGAACATCACATCCGGCTCCCAAATCCCCTCCAAAAGAAAATATGTAAAATACAATATAAAAGGACCCCAATCATAACCGTTGCTGCTAAGGCAAAAGACCCCGCGCCACCTCCACCAAAAATATCGATCCTCTATATCGGTAATACAAAGAATTTTATTTGAACAATTCATGTCTTTTTTTCTTTTCGCCTCACCGGTGGTACTTGTCGTTTTGTTTGTTCTCTCGTGCTGTCATACCAACTTTCCCCGTAACAGACATAACAATTTATTCAATATAATTTTTCACTTCATATCAGTGGAAAACGCCAAGAAGGCGCAATGATTTGCTTTCCTGGAGCAATTTCGTTTTGGAGGTGTTAAGCCATTTCTTAAAAACATCGAATCTATCAGACACTATCAAGATAGGAATAAATAGTTGTGTCATCAGCATAGATACCGAATCGTGAACTGATTACATCGGGAAGGTCGTTGATAAAAATAAGGAATAAAGTAGGATAGAGGACTAGGGGACACCAGGTTAATGCAAATAAATCTAGAAGAGTGACCATTTAAGATAACTTCTATTTCGCGATTTGATCAGAAAGACTGAATCAAATCAAAGAAATGGCCAGAAAAACTCTTCAACTTGTAAAGAAGACCAGCATGCCAAACCCTGTCAAACGTCTTAGAGATGTCTAAATAAACAGTCCGAGCTTCGCTATTAATTCATTCAGCATTAACCGTCATCGCATCAACAAAAGAAGATAGCGCAATGTTACAAGATGTGATCTTGCCCTGCTTCGATAAACGGAAGTTACCATCACGAGTCCCCGACTCGAAATGAAAACTGCACGTCTACGCATAGGCTCGACGCAGATACTTCCGTTTGGGATAAATTTTAAAAAAAACGAAAAGAATTAAATCAACCAATCGGACCGTCTCCCGCGTATTCAAAAAATTGCCATTTGAGCCGATAGGCGTGTATAAGTTCAACACGGGAAAGTCAAAAGAGAGTCCCATTCAACGGCGGAGGCAGAAGGGTCACGTCGCTCGCTCCTGACACACTGGCCCGGCGACGAAACGAAGCATGTGACCGCTGCTGCTAATGAACTCTCGTCCGACGCCTTGTCAAAGGGTACCTTTCCCCTTCCGTCAAGTTAACTCCCTGAACTTTACTTGCCACTACCATAGACATTCAACTTCTTAAATACGAACTTTTTACTTATTTTCCTCACTAAAAAGACTATAAAATATATCTACAGTCTTTCTTGTTCTTTCGATTCTGAATTTCATTGTTTGCAACCAAACGCAGTATTTCGCCCACATTGTTTTCACATCGCCCACGCATCTAAATAAGGAATATAACACTGGTGTCAAGCGTGCAGCGAAACAATGGCCTCTCTCGCTCAGAAATTCTGGAACTCATCAAGCAACAGAAAACAGCGATTCTCCAAACGAAAATCGACATGGAACGCGCTGACAACCCCCAAACACAATGGATCATTAACGAACTAAAAGCAGACCTTCACGAACTTTTAGCCGCTCTGCAGACTACCACACATGATCGCTCACACTCGCCGCGATACGCCACAAACTACGAACTATTAATGCGACAGCAATCACTTCGGGACGCTACGAAATCCATCCGGGCCTTCGAACCAGGCAATGACGTCAACCGCTTTATCACCGACCTCAGCAAAGCTTACACGATACACGTTAAGCCAGAGTTGAGCGAATACCCCGAGATGGAGAAAGAATTCGTCAAACTGGCAAAACAACTCCTTAACGAAGGCATCTTCCAGCAGATGGAAGACTCAAAACAATCCACAGCCACGTTCGAGGAACTGAAAACTTACCTCGTCTCCACTCACGGGAACCAGATGACGAATTTCCAACATCTGAGCCGGGCATGGGACCTCCAGCGCTGTGAGGGGGAGAAATTCACTGATTTTGCAGGCCGACTTGAGAACACAATCCGAGAGGCCGCAGTCCACATCAAGGCGAGATTCAAGTTGGACAAACAAAATGCCGAGATGACGGCCGACACCGCTTTCTCCCTAATGGGGGCCATGCTCATGAGCGAAAGGATCAAGGCATGGGCACCCAACATTTATCCACACCTCGTCAAAACCATGGATAGACACTACTCAGCGGGCGGTATTGCCAGCGACGCGCAACGCTTTCTCGATCGCGGCATCAAAACAGACATGACCACCTCCGTTGAAAAAACCGCATTGTTTGCGAGCCAACCAGCAAACTCTGGCAAGCCTCACAGCCTTGAAAGTGACAGAATACTAGCCGGCGTAAAGCGACAATTGCTGGACCTGAACGAGCAACTACGGCAGGCGCACAGGCACGACCCAACCACCATCAACAGGAACAATCAGACCGGCCCCTCCTCCAACATGAAGCACAGCCGGACGCAAAGAGGCACTGGCCACCCGGCAGTATGCAGAAACTATCTACGAGGCCGTACATGCTTTAAGGGTAACAGATGTCCCTATTTTCACCCTCCCTACGCTCAAGCTCACATAGCGACCACTGATACCACCTTACCCGGAGCAGACAGTGATCCACACAGCGCTGAGCACTCGACATACTTCAACGAACTGGATTTTCAGCAGGGACCGAAGGTCGCCGATGCATTCTTCGCTTTCCACACCACTTCCACCATCCCTGTTAAAGAGATCGCCGACCACATGGGTATTGCGGCCGAACAAGCCTCTGATGATACACTTTCAAAAATCATCAGAGCCCTCCAGTCGACAGATCCAAGACCTGACACTACCATACTTGACCCCAACGATCATCGCACTGCACTTTTCCACAAACTCATGCATCAATTCTACTTGGAACCGGGAACGTCTGTACTAATGATCAGGGACGCTGCGAACACACCCAAGCTGGTGGTACCTTACAAGCTCCGCGCAAAATATCTCCACCAGGCTCATGACTGTGTAAACCACTCTGGAATCAGCCGCATGCAGGAACACCTATCCAGTTACTGGTGGGAATATAAAAATCGCGACATCAAGGCTTACGTCCATTCATGCCAAACCTGCGCTAAACGTAAGGGGAATTACGACAGGCACCCAAACTGGCCCATGGGCCATTGTAGGCGAGGCGGAAAACCATTCGAGGTTGTTTACATAGATTTTGTCACAATGCCCCTCTCAAAGGGTAAACGGTACATCCTCACTATCTTAGACAGCTTCAGCCGATATCTCATGGCCATACCATGTGCTAGAGACCGTGTAATCGACGCAGCCCGCGGGCTCTACCAGTTCTTCCTCCGTCATCGGGAGATTCCCCGCATCGTGTCCTCCGACCGAGGAACCCACTTCACCGGCGAGGTCTACAAGGATTTCTGCGACCTAACATCGATCACTCGGGAACTTCACTGTCCATGGCGACCACAAAGTTCGGGAAACATCGAACGGCAACACCGGACCCTCAAAAACGCCCTCTACATCATCTGCGAAGATAGAAACTGTGAATGGACGGACGTCCTTGAATCCGTAGTTTCCTCCATGAATGCCACGGCCAACACCGCCACCGGCGCATCTCCACATTACATAATCACTGGTCGTCAACCACATATCGGACTACCAAAGATACCGCGTCAAGATATCATCAACAACAATCCTGGTGCTTACGGCATGCAGATAAACGCCCTGCTCCGACAGGTACACCAAAGAGTTGCCCTGGCAAACAACGAGGCTGACCACAGAATGGAAGCCAAAACTGAACCATAAGATTTTCAAGGACCCGATACAGGTCGGCGACAAGGTGCTACTCTACCGACCTCAGTCCACAATAGCCCACTCATCACATCTGCCTTGGATAGGCGACTTCGAAGTCACCAGAACTAACGATATGGTGCTCCAAGTCAAAAACAAAAACGGTGAAACCGATTGGGTCCACCGGGGACATATTCGTCGGCTCGTACCGCGACCAAATCACTTGCAATACATGAGCCGGTCACCTCCACCCCCACCCCCATCTCCGCTCCACCAAATCCCCCATAACCCGTTGACACGGCCTCCTACACTTTCGTCAGGGGGGCATCATATCACAGATGACTGCAGTTCCGGCAATAATAGCCAAAACACAGCAAAACGGAAAACACGCGGGCAACTCCCAGCACGCTTCCAAGACTTCGTAATGGTATATAAAACAAAAAAAAGAAACATTCACTCGCACACACCAACAACATTACTAACAAAACATCAAATCAGGGTAAGATCTGGGGGAGCTGTTACAAGATGAGATCTTGCCCTGCTTCGATAAATGGAAGTTACCATCACGAGTCCCCGACTCGAAATGAAAACTGCACGTCTACGCCTTGTCAAAGGGTACCTTTCCCCTTCCGTCAAGTTAACTCCCTGAACTTTACTTGCCACTACCATAGACATTCAACTTCTTAAATACGAACTTTTTACTTATTTTCCTCACTAAAAAGACTATAAAATATATCTACAGTCTTTCTTGTTCTTTCGATTCTGAATTTCATTGTTTGCAACCAAACGCAGTATTTCGCCCAAATTGTTTTCACATCGCCCACGCATCTAAATAAGGAATATAACAGCAAGCTATATTGTTTGTCTGACAGAAAATCCTGCGAGTTGAGATGCTTAACCAATTCAGTGTACTTTGCCCAAAATAGGTAGAAGACTAATATGTTGATAGTGTGTATGAACAATTTAGATAAAGCTAGCCTATAAATTAAACTCTTAAAATAATAAGATTCGCTATCTATGTACATTGCGCGTTGGGTAGTTGCAATAATCATATAAATACAGTCTTTGTTAGAAACCCTATAATTCTATAGTAGTTCCTTTTTCGTTCACAGTTCGCGTGAAGTTTTAAATGAGCAAAGACTTGTAAATGTCCTTGCTTTACAAAATATATTAAGTTAGGTAAAAAATTAACATTTCTGACTCCTGAATTACTGGTATGTTATTCACACATCATTCTTGTGAGATTTGCATGGACATTAAAGAATTTTGTAACTTACAATAAAAATATATTATATGCAACTTGTGCTATTCTCTCACAATGTAAGGAATTGTAAATTTTATACCATTTTCTAATGAAAAGTTTCCTTTTCTTTGCTTCCATTCTAAGTCTCTGACTTTATTTAAGTTTTAATTCTTTCATTTTCAATTTTTTTCTCACTAATTGTTCATTAATTTCATTACCTTTAAATGAATTTCTCTTTTCGATCCCACACCTCAAATGGAACCTTCCGTCCACGTTTCTTTCCTCCTCGGCATAATGTATGCATGTAAGTGCGTGTATATATGCATGTGTGTGTATGTATATATGTATGTAAATATATACGTATATGCAATGTACATATGTGTGTATTCGCATGGGTAGGGATCATATTGACTGGCCATTTTAAAAAATGGAATAACCCTCATTAATAAAGTCTGATATAGTCATTCCGATTTATACTAAGTTAAAACTTAGTATAGTCAGTAGCATGTCTATACACATATGCTACCCCACTGAATACAATATTCAGTCATGAACTCTTTAACTGTGGATATGTGAATTTATTCCCCATCCGTACCAATCTTGTTGTTTGGACGTGCTCTCAGGTCTTCTTTGAGTGTCGCCGTAAGCTGGTAACTTGAACATAATTACCCCTAGCGATCAAGGTTAAAACGCAAAATTCTACGAATCTCAATGAATACGAATAAAATTTCATACTGGATTGGTTGTCACCCGACTCAACAAGGGCCGCGTACCTCAGAGAGGAACTAGTCTGGGGTCGAAAAATCTAACACTGGAACAAACTCTTTCAAAAAAGAAGAGACACTAGGTCACCAAACCTGGGCTTTTCCCAACCTTGGACCAAATGACTCAATGCCAAATCAAATAATAAAAAGGAAACGAACGAAATGGTCTCATGAACAAGTCATGACATCATTCTTCATTGCACTCGAAAACCCAGCAAAGAACCCCACGAATCCAACATACCAAATATGGAGAACTATGGTAGGAAATGATATAAGACCTAACATCAAACCAAACATGCTTGCCAATGTCCGCAAGGACATTGTGCGAAACAAAAGACTCAAATGCAGAAATAGATAAGATAAAATTAGATATAAGACAGAATACTATAACTCATCACTTAAAATGTAAAGAGATGAAAGTAGAAATAAGTAATATGACAGACGATGAGTTAAAAACAAAAATAAATGTTGAAACTATTGTTGAAACTTGACTAATGCCTGGAATAATAATGCAACACAAAATGTACTTAGAACAAAATGTATTGAAACAAGAAAGTGTACACAATATTTACATATAGTCTTTTGTATATTCTTGGGAAGACCGTTCCTGGAGAATGTGTTGACTTAGTCGCAGTCGGGCAGAGTCTCTGGATTGAATCTCTTGATTCCTCCCCTCGTCTTCCCGGTACCAACCATATTTATATGGTCGGTACTCCACTATGCAAAGTAGGTGGATCCTACCACAACAATAAATGAAATACGAAATAACCTCCCGGGACATAAAACCGAAGAATCTACTGTGACACAGCCTACTATTATCCAGACGATGTCACTTAAGATACATTAAGTTGGATTTCCTTGAAAACCAAAGCTGAAATCAAAACCACGTCATTCAAGTACTCAGCAGAGTAAACCTCATACAATTGTCAGACAGAGACCAGCTCCCAAAAATCCATATGAGGAAGTCCAATAAGCACATTGTGCAAATTACAACGCTGCTCTGGAAACACTGTTAACAGATACACCACCGGAAAATATCACAGAAGCCACAGCTTTAGCAACTACTGGGAAGCTTGGGATCAATACAATAAAAGAAAATAGCAGATATAGAAAGTCAGTTTGGAAGGCAAAACTGATGTGAGAAATAAAGGAATCAGATGTGAGCTTTCTATACGAGATGAGCTCACTAGAAATCTAAATATTTCCACACGCAAATGCAAGAAGATCAAGTGGAATATAAAAAGAAATTCCAAATTGAAATTCCATCAATCAAGGAAATGATGAAACAGAAACTTCAGTTAAAGGCACAAAGAACAAGACGATACGAAAAACGGTGCAATTTCTATCGCCAAAATAAAATATACCAAACGGACCTTAAGAAATTTTTCAGGGAAATTGGAAAAACAGCTATACATGTCGAAAAGTCACGATCTATTGACAATGTGCAGACATTTTGGGAGAATATGTGCAGCAGCCCAAAGGAATATAGCATAAATGCAGAATGGATTTTCTGGGCTTTATCTATGTAATATATATATATATATATATATATATATATATCTTACTTATTATAAAACGCAGATTGTGTGTGTGTGTGTGTGTGTGTGTGTGTGTGTGTGTGTGTGTGTGTGTGTGTGTGTGTGTGTGTGTGTATACGTTTATATATTGGATCGGATTTCCTACATTTTTCAACTGATTTCAACAAAACTTCACAGGACTACATAAAATTACCTTTGTGGTGGTTCTAACAGTGCCCAAAATGGGAAAAAATATAATTGTTTTTGCACAAAATCAATTTGAAAACACGATTAAGAGACATCGTGAAAATGGAAGGGGGACAACTCACATCGGTTTGTTTTGTGTGTGGGTTACTTTAAATATGGGAGCGGATTTCCTATATTTTTCAGCCGATAAAACAAAAACTTTTTTTTTTTTTTGGCAGGTAGTGTTTCTTATTCTCTTGCACACTTTTTTCTTTATTTTTAACATTCAGAATGCTTTAAAAATTCCATTTACAAGACAATTATTTATAATAATATTCTATTCAATCGATTGAAAAACAATGTTTTTGTTTGAGTTTGGGTTTGACCAATTCGTAAAAAATAAAAAAACTAATTAAGACATGCATGTCCGTCAACCTTAAACAATAATCTCTACTGATTGTACGAATACAAACATCGGATAAATTCTTTATCTTTAGGGAAAGATAATGAAATCTAAACATACACAAGTCCTAACTAAAAATAATAACCGGAACGGGAAACTACTTTAAATACACATGGTGACCAATTTTTTACTGTATTCAATAAGTAAAAATCATAAATTGTTAAAAGATTATTATTACAGAAAGGCTACTAAATGAATAAGATTTGTTAGATCATAATTAATAAACCCAAATAAAGTTAATATTTTTTGTATTAGAAACAACGAGTGGAAAATATATTCAAATCAGAATTCTAATTATGAATCACCACAAGCAAAATATGCGATTTTTATTACTGTATTCAATAAGTAAAAATCATAAATTGTAAAACTAAAAGATTACAGAAAGGCTACCTACATTTTCAAACGATTTCAACAAAACTTCACTTTTTTTTCATGTAGTGTTTCTTATTGTCTTGCACACTTTTTTCTTTATTTTTTACATTCAGAATGCTTTAAAAATTCCATTTACAAGACAATTGTTTATAATAAAATTCTATTCAATCAGTAGACTCATAACGACTGAAAACAATTTTTTTTGTTTGAGTTTGGGTTTGTAAAAAAAAAAAAAAAAAAAAAGTAATTAAAACATGCGTGTCCGTCAACATTAAACAATAATCTTTGTCAATTTTATTTTTCAGTCTTTATGATGGTGGATACTTGATCTATCTCTTACTGTTATATCCCCGGGCAACGCCGGGCTCTACTGCTAGTATATATATATATATATATATTGTCAGTGGAAAATGTCATGATGCCATTTCTAACCTTAGGTCTCTGGGCGGGGCCCGGAACAAATTGTGTACACACCAGAAGTCAAAGGAAATAAAATAATAATAATAATAATAGGAGGAGAAGGTACTTAAATGGAAATATAAAATGAAGAGAAGGTGCTTACGAAAATCCTGCTGTGGAAATCGAGTAAAAGATCCGATGATGCAGCAGATACCACATAAGAAATAAAGGATCAATTGCCAATAGTTTTTGTTGTATTACATAATGATTCGAAAAATATTTGTTAATATTTGTCACGTCGAGGTTGTGGGCTACACGCACATTTACCCATACAAGAAACAACGCCCGCATCTTCGATTTTGAAAATTACAAAATCAATTTCATTGAATCGTTTTTAGATGTAATATGGAACATAGCGCATGATAAGAGGAAAAATAACGCACCAATCTAATCGTTCTGTTGTGGTGCTGAAAGGTCCAATGCCCGGAGCAATATAAACAAAGTCACTAATAAGAATTAGACGCACTCATTTCACACGATTTTGTTTTCAGCTACCAGTAACTTCAAAGGACAATCTTCAATCGTCTATCCAGTTTCTACAGATCAAAGCCAGTTCCGCGAACTCCTCTCTCGCAGTGTATGTAAATCTTCTCTCTCTCTTTCTCTGTGTGTGTGTGTGTGTGTGTGTGTAGTCCACCTCTCTCTTTTCATCCACTTACTGACTTTTATTTGAACTCAAACATCTGAATGGAACATTCATTTCGTACAAAACATTCCTTTATCAATCAAATTTAAAACTGCACCAACTTAATTTCTTTTTTGTATCTCAATTCTTTTCTTTGAAGCGTACATATTAAATCTTTATTGTTATTTTATTTATCCATGTATATCGTGTATTGATTTATTTTGAAATGGTAAAAAATTATCGAAATTTGTTAGAAAGAGAAAGTGACCAAGGGTGAATCACAAACATGTTAGTATAGAAGTAGGCCTCCAGAGATTAAAAAAGTGTCGTGTGTTAGCGATGGAAAAGAGGAAAACGGCAAGGTTAAAGCAAAAATAACAAATGAATTTATTGTAGTTATTTAAATTAACTGTCATTGTTTTAGTCGATCTAATAACAATTTGACTAAAGTTCGTGGTAGATTCATGTGTACGTCAGGACGATAAGGCCGATGTTAACAAGAGTTCACACGGAGTAGTCGATGGGTGACGAACCCAGATGAGGGTTTTATTAAGATGACAACAAAGCTCGTAGAAGTTGTGGGTTGATGAAATCAGGTCGAAAGGAATTGCAGTCGAAGAGGTTAGCATTGTGAATTGTTCGTAGCTGAAATAATTGATGAATATCTATTTTTGACATTCTTATTAACGATAATGTAGATAACAAAAGAACTTCTGTACACCAAAACTAGCTAGAAAAATATTTTCTACTTTAAGCCAGAAGTAATATAAGAGAGCAAATATGTTTCCTTTTTTAACTTTTAATTAACTCGAAACCAGCTCGTGTTGCTAAGGATAGTGCTATTGTGGCGGAGTTCACCACATTAATTTAACTTTAGATTAGGAAACAGGGCTCACACAGAAAAGGATAACCAAAAGACATTGTTACACATAAAATACGTATTTAACAAGATGTACAATATCAAACAACGATGTGAAAGAAAGCATGCATTTAAGTAAGAAAAGGTTGAATTAATTGTTATTTTAGTGTCCCAAAGTTCACTGGAAGAATGTTCATAAGAGTCTCTTGTAATGATTGTTCTTGAAAGATATTGCTGTGTAAGAAGAGTTTATGTGAGTGTGTACAAGGTATATTCAGCATGTGAGTGGTATGTGTGAGTGAGAAAGTTGGCGCATGGTTTCAACTGTCGTGGATTCGTTTGGCAGTTGAATTTCTCACTAATGAGATCAAAAAGAATTTAGCTTAAATAAGCGACTGTAGGCTCCAAATCGCTGCGCGGGAAGAATTATTCTTCACGTGCAAACGATCTGATTGGTTGGGATCGACCAATCAGCGAGCGAGCTTTGGGAAGACTTAAGAAAGCTTCTGTGATCCGTTTCTCCCAAAAGTGCACAAAATTGACTACTTAAAAACAGAACGATTGCAAAATTGTCGCATTACTGCAATTTGTAAATTGCTCGTAGTAATGTAGTGGTGATTAATTAACCAATGCTTGGCGTTATATGTGATTTGTATTTTTGTATGTATGTATGTTCGTGCGTATGTATGTATGTTCCGCACACTATAATTGTCTATTATAGCACTTGAATTAAAGTAGGTACCTACACAGATTCGCGATACATAAGGTTTAAAATTAATTTAATTTAAATTCAAAAATTTTAATTTTAATTTAATTTAAAAATAAAATAAATACTTCATGAATTTTTTTTTTGTTTTAATTTCTAATTAATAAATTAAATTTAATAGTTCCAATAAGCAAAATACTTTGCTCTATTTCAAAAGTAATTTAAATTGACTGAAAGGCGCTTTCGTTTTGAAACTGCTAAATTTTTTTTATTTTAGCACCATTTTTAGCCATCTTTCATTACAATGTAATCTCTTTGTTAAAAGTCTTTCAAAAATAAAATATACTTTTCTGACAATTTTTGAGGAATATTAACTGACTTAAAGTTTAATTAATCTTATTTGAAACAAATATTACTTACTTTTAGTTTAAAATATCGCAAAAAATGCATTTTTAAACACGCCGGTAGCTGTTTATATTTAAGGTGTTGACAGGTTGGCAAATTGACACACAGAGGAAAGTTTATTGAAGATTTTTCTACGGTGGACATAACTTTAAAATTTACTTGAGTAAACTTGCGCGCCTTTTTTATATAATTTTTAACTACCCAGTAATCTTTAAAATTTCGGAAAATATTCTCCGTAATCTAATGTTTTATTGAATTTTAGGTACTTTGGCTTTAAATTTACTCTAGTTATCGCTCTTATTTTCTGGTAATGTATGGACGTCCGTATTTTTAAAAAAAATCGGCTCGTTTTTTTTACATAAAAAAAATTCAAAATTCTTTGAAAAATATTGGTGGGCGATGAATTTTACTAAGCTTTTGCACTTCTTTTATGTGCCGTGTCACTTCAGGACTTAGGCGACCATGGCTCTCCATTTCTTCCTTGAAGCTCTCAATAAATTTTGTCTTTTTGCTATATCACGCGTTGCTTTCCCTTGTCCCTCTTTCCTTCTATCCGCCCCGTGAATATCAGACTTTCCAAACCCACCTTTCTCATTACATGTCCCAGAAATTTCAGCTGCCTCTCTCTGGCGTTAAGTATGTTTCCTCTTTGTTTGCATCCTCTCCAAAACCTTATCGTTGCTCACATGTTCAGTCCAAGGTATCCTTAGCATCCTTCTGTAGAACCATACCTCACTCTGCTAGGAATGCGTCTTTAGCCATCCGAATACGTCATCGGATCTCAAGGTCGAACTTACCGTCTCAGATATTTATATTTGATTTTCGTGTCCTCGACCTTTAAATCGCATTTCGGGCTCATCTTTTTACTGATGACTTTTCCACCTCTGATTAGTAAATATAGTCTTTACTTAATAACAATATCACCTAACCGTGGCAATGTAATACAGAAATTTAAAAGATTTAAAACTTTATGAATTATTCTATTTCAATTTTTTAAAAAATGAAAACAATTCTTGTAGAAATTTATTATTCATCGATTTTTCTTCCTTATGACAATAGTGTCCATAATATATCTTATTCATAAAAGCAATTAAAATTTTTTCTAATTAACTGAATTTTTTATTTTACGATTCAGAGGAGATTTTCGCCATGTTTCTAAAATAAAAATTTCTAAAATAATTTCATTTATTTGTGAATAAGTCCAGAAAATTTCATTAAAATCCCACAATTATTTGATTTTAGCAAGAAAAGATCAAAAATATATAATTTAATAATCAAAAATTCCTTTGTCTTTTCTCTTAAAGATAAAGGTTTTTACGAGAAAACTTTGTTTATTAAGTTTGGGTCATTTTTTTCCATCATGGTATGAATTAGTAGTGGTCTCTTAACATCATTTCAGTGCAATAATCCGAACAATTACAGAAAGAATGGAATGAAACGTTAATGGAATCAGAAAAAAAAAACAAATGGAATTTCTCTTCGTCGATAATTTCTTCGTTAATAACAATTTCCATTGCTTTACTCTTCCGAATATCTTATGCATTGACTAAAATTCTAAAAAAATGTCATTTATTGAAGATTTCCTTTATGAATGCACTTTTCAGAGAATTACTTTCAATCACAATGTCTTATATTTCGTTAACTTTTTGGTTGTTCTGTTACCTTTAGCCATTTTAGGTGAAAGTAATAACCTTGATCTAAAATTTTGCACGCATCTGGTATTTATTTTTAAGAAATAAGTATCTTTGACAAAAGAAATGGTCGACTCGTAAGAAAAACAAAAACACCAAAAAAACTCGAATTTGAAGTAAGAAAATCTTTATTAGCTCATACTGCAATTGGTCAACGAAGGACAAGATCTGTCGCAGATATTAAAAACGCTGATGAGCAATTTTCGCAAGGTACTTTTCTTGAACAGTATCTCAAGGAAAATCTGTTTTCTCTTCTGCAATGTCTTAGTGAAAAAAATTTCAATTAAATGTAGAAAGAATTTCAATCAAATAATAAAAATGAATAAGAACGTAAACCCCTAAAATAAGGTGTTAATTTATTATTGGACATATTTTAGAATAAAAAATATAGATAGAAATGGCAAGATAAGATATTGATATTTAAAAATTAAGAGATAATATATAATGGGAGTCTGTTGGTAAGTAATCTTTTGTCTATGAAAAAATAATAATACTTTTTCACTTTTTCGTCGACAGTTCCAAGTAACGTCATATCATTTCACTCATAATTAGTAAATATGAAAGACATGATTACTTTTATTTCGAAACATCCTACTTTTAATGTTTCATGACTAATGCGTTTAGTAACAAAATAAGAAAATTAACTGAAATTTTAGTCAAGAGAATCATTTAATATATTATGAGACGGTTCTGAAAAGTTCTTGTTCCGATCCACGTTACCAAATTAGTATTCTGATGTTTGGCAATTGAAATACTGATTTTAGGGACGGGCTATGAACTTTTGATGTAAAGTAGTTAATATAAAGAAATAGTCAAACTATAACCTTGATGCAAAATCTTGTAATCATGCAAAATGACTGAAATAAACATTAGTATACTTTCATTCAAGGGAAGCGACCTATTTTTCTAATAATGATGCAAAAGAGAATGTTATACCTTCCGTAAAGATTGTGTTCTTGTCACTCAAGAGTTGATATAAAGATGAACAAACGTCATTGTTCAGGTAAGATTGAACTGGTAATATTCTGGAAAAGATGAAAAGTATGGAAAGGATAACATTGTGGTGACATCGGTAATAACAATTTTATCAAATTACAGTTAATAAATAACACAATCAAAGCGAAAATGAAACTCAATTAAGAAAAACGGAACTTTGTTCGATCTGAGCAAAATATTTTGGTGGGCGGGAAATTGACACGAAATAAAAAAAATGTGGTAAAAAGAAATTAGTGACTCTGTTGTGGGATGCAATTTCAGATTGGGCCTTTCTTCCCTCTACACCGGTATCTGTCTGTCTCCACTGCACGTATCGTACGAATTACCCTGACGGAACTCACTCTCTTCTCCAAGATGGTCTACTTATATTCGCGAGTCGCCACCCACTTGCCCGGATCATAAACATACTAGACATCCAGGCACCTCAGAATTGAGCACCAACACACCTCGATGTCCCACCTTGATTCCGTTCAACTACGCTAATATTATGTAAAGTTGTTAATGACCTAATTTCTTGTGGGACAACAAAGACGGAACGACGCACTCTCCTTCTCTCACCTTGAAGTCCTACATGCCAGACAAAGACAAACTCTCTTTCGCCGAGAATAAGGCAAGTCTTGTTCACCATTTCTGCCATTTGACTCGGGTTCTGGTTCACTATGTGTGCTACAAAAAGCTAAAAGAAAACTTGTAAACAATCAAATTTTATTATAAAACTCTTTGGAAAGATTGGAGTAATTTCTTGTGCAAAATCTATAGAACCCCAAAAATGTGAAAATTGATCATGTTGTTTACCTGCAAACGAAAAATAATAGTAAATTGCAATAGAAAGGTTTTAAGTGAAAACATTCTCTTTTAACCGTTATATTTTAGCTTTCTGCTACCACTTTCTTTCAATGTCAATTTTTATGCAAATTAAACACAAAAATTGGCTCAACCCAACCAGTGAGATTTTCTTTAGCAACAGAAACTAATTCAACATATGGAATATTCACTCTTTCAACTTCAAGTTACAGAATTCTTTCAACTCTCTCACGGTGAACATTTAGAGTGGCAAGTTCATTCAAATTTCTGTGAGCACAGATAAAAATATTTCCTTCGTAAGAACTCTAAATTCCAGTCAAAGGAAAGTAACCCCTATGCTTGTATATCATTGACATACGTAAATATGAATATTGCAAAAACAGTTTTTGCGTTGCTTCTATTATTTCATATTTTGTGATATTTTGCGTAAATATAAATTCGAGGAGACACTTCAACAAAACGGGCCTCTACAATATTCTCCTGACGTCGAAAAAAAAAATGATCACTTTGATCACCTCCCAGGGTGAAAACAGGAGTTGGCAATTTTGGAGATTCTCTGATATATTTGATTAAGATAATCTCTTAATGAGATTGAAAAAACTTTGATGAAAATGTAGCTTCACCTCACTAATTATGGTTCCAGCGAATTTGATAAGAAATAGAAAATCCATATATTGTTTAAATTATTTGCCTGAAAAAATATAAAAAAGAGGGTGATTTAGTATTCAAGAAAGATCAACTTTTCAGAACGCTATAAGAATGGCTGTAGAGAGAAATTTACCCATAAGTAAGTTTTTTACAATACCTACGATGTAGTAAAAAATTCATGGGTGAAAACAGATAATGACATGTAAAGGTGTTTTCTTACAAACAATTAATCTACATGTTTACAGAAAATTAATGCGACAATAGTTTGTTCAGGTAGCGAAACAGTTAAACATAAATAGATATGGAAAAAGAAGTGAATTAAGGCCTTAGTTGGCTTTACCGTGCCTTGTGTCAGTGATTTTGCCTCAACCACATCGAGTGAAAGAAAATTGAAGGCCTTGGTTGATGTGACATAATTCTGATTAATTTCAACTCGCCAGATGACTTTTCGTGCTTCTCGCTTGACCTTGACATGCAAAAAATTACAACTGAAGTAAAGTTTTTGATGCTAAATGTACCCCTAAAAACAAACTTTAAAAGCCTGCTACGTAAAGTCAAAGATACCAGGAAGTAGATGAGCCCGTAACCTAAACAAATGTGTTCACCTGAAACTGAAAGCTAGTGTAAACACTGTACAAACTAAGTAAACAGTTAAAAAGGGTCCATTTACAAATAGTGAAGAAAGAAAAGTTCTTTGTAACGACTAGTTGGACAAAATAAGATGTTAAAAGATTTCCACAATAGATATTTGGGTCATTTAACGTCATGATTCATCTACATCACAGTCAATTTTGGAATGTCCAATGCTACATGGAATGGAAAAATCATTGGAGCGTCCACATTAAGCTGTGCAGAATCCAAAAATCAAGCTTTAGCCTATACAAAAAGATATTCTTTACATTTTCAACCTGCACAGTAAAGTAATTTGAAGATAACGAAGGGTCCTTTAAAAGTTAGCTGCAGGGTGTGAGATATAGTAGAGTCGGGTATTAAAATCTGTTTACAAGAATCTAAAAGTTTTTGACATGCATGTGGACTTTGTGACGGTGGGTTGTATTTCAAGTTTGCCAGACGATCGACAAAATGACATTCTCTGGAGTTTGAAAGAAATCTGAACGTGGTATCTTATTCCATTTTGGCTGACGAAAGATAAATATCCGAATTCATGCGCAGCAAAATAAATATGTCTGTGACTAGCTGGACGGAGACATTAAAGCTAGGATAAGACAAGTTAAGAAGTGTAAAAAAAAAGCTACGTCGCTAAAATTCAGAAACGAAGGAACATAGTCGACATTTTCTAAGTTTCCGTTACAAAAACAAATTTTCATTTTTTCAAAGAAGGAAGAATTATTAACGTAAAACTATTGTAGTTGATGGTCCTTCATCTGGTATTCCTTCCAGAATGCTCCAAAAACATTTGATGCTCCAAAACATAGTATCTACCGGAATGTTGTTTATTCTCTTAATAAAAATTAATAATCGAAGTAAACCAAATCAGATAATTCGAATGTCATCTCTCGCGGGTAATATTTGTCAGAATTTTAATGGAATGCGCACATCAATGGTTTAGCCATTTAGCCGCAGAAGATGACAATTTCCTAGAAAAGAAAGAAATTAACTTCCACTAGTCGTCTGTCTTTTGCCGTCAAACAGTACTCAGACGAAAGAAGCCTCAACTGCCAAACACAGGGCTTTTCCTCGGTCAATCTGTTATAATTTCTTTGTATAGGACAAAATGGACTTAATTTTATGAAAAGTTGCTACAGTAAAACCATATCGTAATTATTGACATTTGTTAAAACATCAGTCAAAAGTTTTAATACCTGGGAACATTTAGGGAGAAATCTGTGATAGAAATCGTCCCTAAGAATTAGTGTTAGGGATAGGAAAATTAGAAATGGCTTTAAAAAAAAGTCGAAATACCAGCTTTATTAATATAGTGTCCTAGAAAATAGTATTTGGTTACCAAACTCACATTTAGTTGGGTCGATAACAACTCGATATTTTGGAAACAAAAAAAAATGATCTGCATTCGTTGCATATGTTCTTCTATGGTAGATCTAGCTCCAAGGACATCAGTGACATAAGCACAAGCAAAATGTAAAGCGTACAACATATGGTCAATGAATCTCTGAAACACTTGAGTTAAGTGCCTTAGTCAGAAGGGCAGACGCAAAAAACTCAAATCAAATGGAATAGTAATAGAAATCTTGGGAATACCATGCTCCTTTACTGAAAGTTGTTGGCAGGCTTTAATGAAATCCAGTTGGTGAAAACATTGGGCAATTGTTGAGACAAAAGTATATTGATTTTCAAGCAAGTTGTAAAACAAAAAATGTATTGCTTATCTGACACTATGTGGCGCTCACGTAGAAGTAGAAAGAAGTTCGTGAACGAGAATGGAGACCCAACAAAGCAGTGTGCAATGTCAACTTATTGATCATGTTATCTGCTATCCATTTTAATTGTTACTACTATTGAAGTGATGTAGTTTCAATTGTTTATTTGTGATTCTGTAGCTTTATTCCACGAGGTTCAAAGAAGGATGATATCGATAGGGTTCAGTCATTCGAAGCCATTTTCGATCATTGATATGATGAAATCGGTTGTATGCAGTTTTGACAGTTTAGAAATTTCTTAACAAGTTGGGGGCGATGCATGACATGACTCGAGTTCTTAGGTTAATGGTTTGGTTTTGTAGCATCTTGTAGTGTTGGGCAAAACTATCCCTATATATTCAACTAGCAGGGATACCCGGCGTTGCTGGGAAGATCTCCGAATTATAGTTTATTATTGACAATTTATTGATTTTTTTTTTCAGCCATCTCATGAAAAAGAATTTTTTATTCAATCTTTAAAAAACTTCCTTGTTTTTTAGGTTTGTTACAAAATAACTAGATTTAAGAAAATACCACACTACCAATACCACGCTCGGTGTGGGGGGTTGTTAGGGGGCTGAGCCGTGACCACCGATATAGATATCGGTGGTCACGGCTGAGCATCCCCATATTTTTATTCAAAAAGACACTTTATTTTTCGATTTAAATACTAACATAAATACTCTGTTAATGTTGTTTTCAAATAAATCAAAGTTCATTAACCTTTTTTCAAATTATTATTAATAAAGAAGTAAATAAATTTAGATTAAGATATATTTAAACATTTAATTTAATCATTATTTTAAGCAAAACTATAGCGAGCCTTACTTCTTCGAAAAAAAAAATATACTATTTATTTTGGAAGGGAATTTAAATTTTTTAAGTAAATAAAGTTGTAATTTTAAACATTACATTAGCAAACATTTCTCTGTAAATTAATTTAATTACTAACTATTTTGAAAGAGTAGAAGAAAGTTGTATTTGAAAAGAAAAAAAATCCTTAGTTAAATAAAAATTAGGAGAGACAGACATGACTTACGGTCAACATTAGTCGTGTTGAATATTTGTTTTACGAATTTAACTATATTTTATTTAAATTAATTTTCGAAAAAATAAAGCTCGCTAGTTTTTTGATTTAATAAAACGTAATTGTAAATTATTTACTTTTTATGTTAGTTACAAACCAAAAAACAATGAAGTTTATTTTTTAAAAATCGAATAAAAAATATTTTCCATAAGATGATCCAAAAATATTAATACACATACATACAACAACTGCCCTTTAGGGTGATACTGACTCTGTATATACAGACAAACCTCTCATCAACAGACTAATAGGGATACGTTAAAGCCTGATATGAAGTGATTGTATTTAATTGATTTTGTTATCAATTGTAGATTGAATTAGGCTGCATGTTAAACTTAACTATCCTCACACATTTAAATTTGTTCTTCAACAAAATGCAACACAATAAACATGAATGAGAAATAATACAAAAACAGTTTTTGAATAATAAACAATATTTTGATTTCTATAGCATAAAAGATACAATGCATCATGTTGAAATGAGTAAAGATTTATGAGTGAAAACTTTATGGTGTTTGTTATTTTAATTGTGTGTGTAAAACTCTTATTTTGGTGTTTGGAGATATGATGTGTAAGTTTACTTGAAGAAATATTTGTTGTAATTGTGGTTATGTAAGTTTCACAGAGTTAGTGAAAGAATAATTCTGTTTATGAGGTAATTAAATAGAGTTTGTGAAATATGAATAATATTTATATTTCACAAATCCGTAATATTGTCAAGAAGTAAATAAATCCTGGATGAAATAATGTTCTGTAATTGAGAACATCTGTGTAATAATAATGTTTTGTGGTTGAGAACTTTGCTGTGTGGCAAATGAAATCCAGTGTAATTTAAGTTTGGGAATGTTCTACAGGCTGAGGTTATGATGGGTAAATTTTAGCCTCAGAATGTGTGACGTCACGCGGTCACTTTGAGAACTAATACGACTCCTTCCGCTAAGCCCGAAATTTTTAAATACATCGCTGATGATTTGGAAGTTTTTTGCCTGCAGATTTTGTCCATTGCATCTGAAGTCCGTTGAGGGGTGGTTTGTCTGTATATTTATTTTGTACGCTGTGTCTGGTTCAAAGCAATACAAAATAAATATTCTGAAAAAAAGAGAAGAATTTATACTCCGAAAACCACGTGGCCAACCAACAATTCCAAGCAAAAGAAACCCTTTTGGACATGTCAAACGAACCTTCCATGTTTGCCTGTATGACACAAGAATTTTCTAAATCGTTTCTTCTAAATTTCTGTTACTACTTGAATGCCATTAATATAAAAAAAAAAAACTCTCTTCCTAAAATAGTACAATAGACTAAATAGATAAATAAACTAAATTTTCCGACTAAAGGAAAAACATTTTCGCATGCATATTTAATTCATCTTTTTTGCATTCGACGCTAAATAAAACTATCGTTGAAATGTTATTTCTTTTTTTAATTTAATGGCTTCGTGGTATTTTTAAGGAGCTTGTATTGGAAGGGTTTAATTTTTCCACGTCCAATGTAATAATTCAATCAAAAGAAAGTTTTCTTCTTTCTCTCTCTCACCTACACATATACACAAGTTTTAACCACAGCACCCAAATCAGGTGTGAAAATTCAACCTGTAAAAAGTTAATCTTTTCCTCTTTTTTCTAACAAAAATACGTAGACTTGTCGTAATATAATCTTTTGTAAAAATCACTTTACATTTCACTAGTAGGTGAAAAACACAATTCTCAATTGCGTTTTTCACCGTGATTTGAATGATATCAAATAGCCAGAAAAAAATAAAGGAAGAAAGAGCATTGATCAGGTTGATAGCTTTCCGTTCGACAAAATCATTAATCACGTTCAGCGCTATTACATTAAACCACCAAAGGTGATAAGAACAACTTTAAGAGTGTTAGATAATACGAGTGACTCTAGAATTAAATTTAGTTGCCGAGATAATATGCATTTATCACATAATTCAAAAGCAATGTGAAAGTGCAATGTGATAGTGGTGTGTGGCTTAGGGATTAAAATGAACAGTGAATTTACCCACACTAAGAAGATTAATGAAAGATGATAATGACGAAGAAACACACATGTAATTTTAACAAAACCAGATAAGGAATTTATTCACAAATTTACACACTTGAAGAAATGTCAGTAATTCATTTCAGGAAAATAAATCAAATTTCTTAAAGTCCGTAGTTTTAACGTATTGTCATGAAAAGGAAATGTTCATACAACAGATTAAAAGATCTGATATAAAATAATATTAAAAAATGTTTAAAACAAAAGTAAGTTCGTTACTCAACGATTTTATATATGATTTTCATACGTTCAAAAGTAGATGGAGAGAGATAGTTTGAAATACTTAGCTTACTTGGACTGTTGTGAGAAAAACACGTACTGATGATAGGCCGATAATATAATTGGCGAATAATTTTACACTGGTGAGTACGTTCAACGTTGGTTACATAGGCTTGCGAATTTATTTGCTTCTTCTTCAGTCCTCTGAATTTGAAGGGAATGAATGAAGGAAATTATTATTTCGCACTGACTATGATGACACTTCCCAGATTTGACGAAGTTCTTTAGTACATTAATAATAAAATGTATTCTCCTTTTTCCAAGTAACTGATCTGCCAGGCTTAGTTCTCATTGTGTTTTGCTGTTTTGTCTCCATAGTCCTATCGATATCTGGTGAGATATCTCTTTGTGCTGGTATTGTTTTATCAATATTAAATATTTTCACTGTTTCTGAGGCAACTGCTGGTTTTCTTTGAAAATATTGCTATTCACATCTTCTGCAGTTGTAATAGTGAAGTACTTACTTTATATGGATCTGTGTACGATGTTTGCAGAAATGTTCGAACTCTGTAAGTCCTAAGCCATACAAATTCATAGTTTTTTTGGTCCCTCGGGATATAGGGTCTTGATGATGAATGTAAGTGTCCGGTGAACTGATTCTCCATATCAAATTTCACTTTTTTACTCGTGGTAGTGAATTCACAACGTTCATGTGCATTGTTTGAAAGGGATCAAATCGCATCGTATAGTAGCGTTTAACTTAGGGGTTAAAATGAACCCATGCCAAGGATGATAATGACGAGAATAAATCAGAATTCTTAGTCAGTATTTTTAACGTATTGTCATGAAGAAGTATTCATACAACAGATTAAATGATCTGACACAATATTAAAAAAAAAAAAATTAAGACAAAGATAAGAGAGTCACAACTACTTTTTTAGACCAATTTAAAAAATTACCAGGTGTTGCCTCAAATTTTTAACTGTAGTGTATGAAACAGCTATGCCATTAGAAAAATTTGCATCCAGCAGAGATCACATGCAAATTACGCATTGTCAGCTTTGATGTCCACAAAATTCCAAATAAGCACTTAACATTTATATATACTTGTATTTTTAACTAGGTTAATGACCGGATATATATATATATATATATATATATATATATATATATATATATATATATATATATATATATATATATATAAGTTTGACAAAATTTACGCCTAAAACGGTATTTTAAAAGAGCAGTTTTTCCATTGACACTTTCTATTTCCATTATTACTGTTGCCGTAATTCACTCCCACGACAATGTTTATTATTTTAAACAAAAGCATCGAGTAGAATTTTAATAAAACCCAAATATATGAAACTGAACTATAATGAAATCTTTACCATTTTAAAAGTTCAAATCGTTTCGTAATTAACCGATGTTTTGCTAAACGTTCCAAAGAACACAATTCGCCAGCTTCGCCCATTGCTTTAGTCATGTTGCTTAGTGTCTACTCTACATTTAAGATTTCTTCATCTGTCTGCACTTGGCAGACTTTCTAGTCATTTTTAGAAAAAATAGCAACGATTTAAAACATTTTCAAAAAAGAATGGGAAGTGGAGGTAACCTCTAATTGCTGGAGTTTCGGGGCTTGGATTTTTATTGATCAGGCATCCTTCAGCCCAGATCACGATTATAAAAAAATTAGAAAATTAAAACAAAAAGTAATCTGAGATATAAAATAATTTGAGAAGAAAATTTATAATATCCGGAAAAATTATCGTAGCGACATGCTACTCTGTTATTATTCCGTTTCAACAAATGGACTCCTTGACTTTGGGCAGTTTGTTCGAGATTCTGTGCATCGTTTTGGAAATATTTTGCGATGTTTATCCAAAACTTATGCTATTTCTTTCCTGTTAGTAGTTTTGTTATGTACTAGGGTTATTTTATGAATGTCATTCATATCTGGAAGTAGCTATGAGCATATTGTAGTATCTGTTCCGCGGCCTCTACCCGCCTATCCGCCTATGATCAGCTACAACAAGCTTTGTGCTCGATCCCGCGTAAGTAAGCGGGGGCTGAGTAAATTTTGACCAATAGCCCGGGTTCTTCACGTTAAATAACTGACCTTGTATCGCATGCTGACTCGGTGGGGAGTCTTTGGTAAATACCGAAGACGTCAAAGTACCAGAAGACGTCTATTCGGTCTTGGTGAAGAAAATGATTGTGTAGCTGACATGCAAATACCAACTTCAACTTCAGTTGTCCCGGCTAATTCGGCAAGCAGAAACTCCAAACTGACTTCAACCTACCACATCTTCGCCTAGTATCTCTAAGCCTTCTCTCGGCTGCTCTATATACTGACCCTGTTCTGTCTTATGCAGGAGAAAACTAAGTATTTCCAATGTCTTGGCCTGTGTCACTTATTCAATTTTAATGTTTGCGGAGATCACCTAACATAGACACTTGATCCTCGCAACAAAATCATATTTATTTAAATTTTCTTGTTCTTTAGATCATAGATATTTTTATAAAATTATGAATAAAATGTTTGTTGTTATAGTTATAAAATGCTAAATAATAAACACTGCATTATTGTTGGTTCACATATTTTGATATTTTTGTAGATTTTATTAATTTTTTAATAAAAAGCTACCCTTTCAAATTTATTTCTTCATAAAATGATAAATAATAAATATCGCATTCTATTTAGTTCACATATTTTTATAATCTTGTAAATAAACATTGGCGCAGGACTTTTGGTCGTAATAGCGGTGTCAACAGAAACAAACTGTCCTTTTGAAACACTGTTTTTTGCGGACACGAAGTTTAAATTATGCCAAAAGTTTTCAAAACAATAAGATGAGAAAAAAAAAAGAAAAAAAAGAATTGCTCACCTTAGCATAACTTTCTGTTCTTCAGTGCACTAGCTGAGACTGGATGTTTGATCCACTCGAGAACTTTCTCAATTGATATTATGTAAGTATTTTCTTGTTTATTGAGCCAGTTTACAAATGCTATTAAACCATTGTAGTTAGCTTGGTAGTGCGAATGCAGCCAGTTTTTTATGTTAATGCCAAAAGGAGAGCGCGATTCTTCATAATGTTTCAGAAAATTTGCTTTTAGCATCTGGAATGTTTGTTGTGCCGTAGTCGGGTTGAAAAAGCAAGTGTCCACATACATACAGTCGTATCTGAGGGAGAGGCAAACATGTACAAATTATTTGATACCAGCCATCATATATTATAGAAAATATCAAATATGCATTCAATCTGTAATCTATAATGGACATAAGAGAATATGGAAATTTAAACAGAAAATCGATTAATTATTTAAAACAACCAATACCTATTCTTTCCTCCTTTAACACTGACTATAGGCACTTCCCATATTCCCGGATGACGTCTTCTGGGACAAGAACCCTGCCGTTTCATGCAGTGGCTTCTCCATGGATCATCCAATGTATGCGGCCAAAATACCCCTTCTTCTGATGCTGTATTAATAGAAGAATCATATTCGATGCCAAGTGCTTTTAAAATCTTGAATTGATTATCTCCTAGAAGAGTTGGTTTTCCAGGACTTCTCCATCCTTTCACTTTGACTCCAATTTCCCTGAAGTATCGCAGTTGATTAATCAAATCGTTTTTCATGTCAGTATGATTAGAAAAAGCTTTAAAAGAAGTTCCATGTAATGCAATCTCGGCGCCATATTGCTCGAGTTGTCTAGCATAAGGACTCTTCCCTGTCAAAAAAAGAGTGAATCCTAATGAGCAGCCATCGGGGTTAGTTTGTCCAGTATAAAATATTTTTTTATACTTTATAAGATGATCAGCTGATAAGGAACCTTCAAATGTGAAATAGACGAGTTTAACAGTTTGAGAAGGCAACACTGAGCCAGGAATATCAGACGAGCGGCATAAACATTTTGGCAATGCACAGATAGTCTTACAGAAGGTTATGTTAGTGGTTATTTCTGGAACCATTGTGGTGATAGTGGTTAAAGACTTTTTGGTTACACTTTTTTTTAATTCATTTATTCGACTGGTCATTTGAGCACTGGCTAAATCTATCGCTTGTTTTACAGCCGCACTGCATCCCAACACACCATTTTGGTCAATACGTTGAAGTTGGACGGGGTTTTTCATCCAATCAATTACTTTCGATGTGGAGACAATGTAAACATCTTTCAAGGCAAGAACATCATCTATAAACTTGAACAGAGCTCTTAGTCTATCTGGACGGCGAACAAAAAAAGAGGCGTGCATATTAAAACCAAATGGAACTCTGGTTCCATTGTAGAATTGAACGAAATTGTCCCAAAAGTACGAATATGTGGCGGTCTCGCTGTCTGGTCGGCAAGCATCAACATACGAACATTGAAGGTCATGGTAAAAGTATGGAATGATGGGAACCTGTGGAATAAATAAAACATATCATTTTGAGGTATACATTTTATAAAAGGAGGTGTAAATAGCATAAAAATCATATTCACATACCTGTACATATCCAAATTTATGAAATAGAATTCGTCTTTATAATGAATGAGTCATCTTGTTTTGTCCTGTCTGCCTACACTCACTCGGTCCAGCAATCAGGAGTTTGTCGTTTTCTTACCGACGCTCAGAGCACATTTATACAAAACTATTACACCAATTACATGACATCGTAACTAAAAATATATCAAAATTCCTTCTGAACACGCAGGTGAAAAAAAAACATCCGTTTTTTACAGCCAAATTACAATAAGTAAACTATTTATGATAATAGAACATAAAAAGGCACAAACTCAACGAAATTTCGATGACTCTGAATTTGTCCCCTTTATATAATACAAACAATATTAAAACCCATGTCTAACAGGTGCAAGCAATCTTCAAGAAATATATCACAAACATCACATTACTGTTATGTGGTCGAAAAAATATCTACAGTCTTGTCTGAATACAAACAATGCAACACTCCTAAAGTAACGCTCATTTAATAGACTGGCTAATCCAACGAGAGTATGTTCCGAGACTTGTTCAATAATGCGCACTTAGATGACAGTAGAGCCTCGTTTACGCTACATGAAAGGAATCTTGAGATCCAATGTTATATCCAACATTATTTTACAGAGAATGTGACTGGAAAATCTCAAATGACCCAAAATACACTGGCACGGAGTTAACATAACTGGAAAAAAATTCCGAAATAGCTGACCAGATATAAGTAGGATACCAAGACAGAGATGTGAATTTGATAGACGCCTATACCCCAATAAATGAACAGTTCTAGCAATTAAAAGTCACAATAACAAGTTTGGTCAACCATGTAGTCGTTTGTAAGTATTCAACAACTGAAAAATATATAATAAATAAACTTTATTTCCAACACATATATAGCATATTAAAACACGCCCAAACTTTATTCTCTACCCAATAACAGACAATATTGAAAACATGCCAAAAGATTCCACAATTCAATACACACCGTTTAAATTAAAGTATATATTGGATAGAAATTAACAACACCATGTGAAATATTTGACTAATCAGAGAAAACTACAACTATTTTTCTCGAGCCTATTTCTGGAAAAAAATTCTTATAAAAAACACAGACATTTCGACTCTCAGGAGACTGTCTCTAAGCTGTTCAAATACAAGAGAAGACGTGGTTACATAACCTTTTCCTCCTTCCATCTTAAAGCAGCACGCTGCAAGAAATGTGTGTCGGCGACTTCAAATTAATCATCTGCAACAGCAACAGTTCGGACGGTTAATGAATATTCGCTGACGATCAAAGTTTTTTCTACTCAAAAACTTTAACTCAACTAAAAACTATTTTTATTACTTTTTGACACGTTTGAATTCATGTAGATGTTTGTAAATACAAATGATTTATTTAACAGGCGTACTCATATTTTCTTTATTTTTATTTTATTACTGTTTAGAATTCGGACGTTCGGATTTTGAATATAAAAGAACATGGATGACAAAGTTTCCTACGTCGGACAAGCAGGTCTCACATTCAACGGATAAGTACCTGTAGAGAAACACCACAAGACACGTTGGGATCACTAATAATTTGGCCTTGGTTTTGTTAATCTGGAGACCTTCACGAAAAAAATCAACACTTTAGTACCACAGTTTGTCGAAAGTTGCAATCACTTTGGTTGATTTCTACTAAGATTCTTGAGACATTAAGAATGTTCACAGTAGAGTTAGACGCTTGTGTTTGTGTGTCGGAGATTCTTTCAACTTCTACTGAGAAAGAGAGAGAGAGAAAAAAAGAGAGAGAGAAAGAGAGAGAGAGAGAAAGAGCTTTCCCGTAGCGAAGAATTCTTGTTAGGAAACCATATCCAAAATTACCTTCGACCAGATATGGCCCTTCCAAAGGTAACTTCGAACAGATTTTGTGCTTAGATATTTTGGCAAGAAGCAATGTAAACTTTGTAGAATAGCCCGTTAAATAAACAGTTCCCAGACCCAGCAGAATCATGGTAAACACATTAGTCTTGTCACCACAACTTCCTCGGGTTTGTTGTGAAGCAGGGTATGGAAAATCTAGTCGTACTGAATTTACTAAATCTTACTAGGTTTATTTTGGGTTCAAATTCTACCGATGACTTGCTCATAAGCATTATAGATTTTGTTTAATATTTCTAAACCGAACCCTTTTCCATAAGATACCTGTCTGATCAAGTAATCTTCCATACTTTTTTCATTTAGTATTTTTACTACTTCACTTAGAATTTTGAACTCTCTAATACCCCAAAGAAGTAAATCCCATTTCATGAATTACTATGACTTAAATCAGGGTCACTGCCCTGTTACTAATACTGTTTACAACCTGTAGTTAAACGAGTCTCTATTTCTCGGATGTCGTTCGTACAATACAAAATACATAATGTTCAATACGCCGTTCTTGAGTTTCGCACACTTCACCAACGTAAAGCCATTCTCCCTTCTCGTTGCTTCAGCCCTCTTTTATCAGGCCAACCTCGCCAATTAGCGTTCTTCGCTTTTGTACTCAGTTACCTAAGCATCGCTTTAGACAAACTATTCTCGATATATCAGGTTGGAATGTCTATTGTAGATCCCACTTTCAGCAAAGAAAGAACAAATGTTCATCATTTAAACTGGTTCTGTGAGACGTTTTTATCGCCTTCGTAAATGAAAATAACTGCTCACAGACATATGTGGAACCAAACATCGCCATAATCTTTGTGGCAAACTTTCTGAAGTTCTTAAATGTCCGAGGAAGGTATGAAAAAAATCCGGGTACCCCTACTTCTAGGTACTTTCCCTTGAGTATTGAGTCAGTCTGTATTTCCAGTAGTTAAATCTGTAGACTTTCATCTGCCTGAGCAACATCAAAAGTGAATGGTGCTGAGAATAATGCAAACTGATCTTCACAAGATGAAAAATCACAAAATCTTCGCTAAAATTCCTTTGACAGCAATTCCAGGTAATTGTCGTACTTAGCAAAGACAAATACAGACTCAGTATTGACAGTTTTTTGCACATAGAAAAATTAATCAAGTTTTCATGTGACAAGTGGGACTTCAATAAAGCTAATTTTGCAATGAAACACTTGATATCATCATATAACTGAGGAATGAGCTTACTTGGCTGAACTGACGGTGATGCAGAGCATGACCTCTGACATAGTTCACTGTTTTGTGACAAAACTTAACACGTGATCTAATTTTAAAATCTTAGAACATAAGTTCTGTTGATGAATTATACAGTGAAAATGCTAGAATGTTGAATCTGGATATATGATTTCTATTTTTGTACCTAACTTGGCAGCAACACCATTATGTCTCCAAACCATATTAGCAGCACCATCAGTAGATAAACACACAAGCTTACTCAAATCAAGGCCATACTCATGGAGAAGCTGTTTAACTTTCTCAAAAAAGTCCTGGCTTGCATTGGGACTAATTCAATTAGTTCTTCATAAATTTGAAATTCATTGTCACAAGCCCCGATGAAAATGGCGAGCTGTGCTATTCCAGCTATGTTAACATCCAGAGCAATAGAAAAATGTTCAAAACTTGATGATAAAGTCTTCAGCTCTTGACTCAAATCACCTACCATTTCATCAATTCGTTCATCAGCAGTGTTCCTGATTACTGAAATGTCTTGAAATAAGTGTGACTTCTCTGGGCATACAATTTCAGCTGTTTTTACAAGACAATGCTTTATGAAATCTCCTTCACTGATGACGATCATTTTGCAGAGTTCAAAGCTTGCATTAACAGAACTAATGTTGCCATTCTGAATTTTTGTAAAGCAACTCTGTTGCTATGTTAACTTAACCTTGAATTCCTTCTTGAATCCCTTCGAAACACGCATATCTCCTTCATATTTATCATAAGATCGATGATTTGTTTCATAATGTATTTTCACATTATATTCTTTTGGCGTCGCAATTCAGTGGTTACAAATCAAACAGTTTATCTTTCCATTAAGAGTGGTACAAAAGTACTGTAATTCCCACTTTTCTTGAGACACACATCCTTCTTCAGATAATTTTCTCTTTTTACGAGATAGAGGAGAATTCGACATTTTTAAGGCAAAATATTATAAAATTACGAACATTTTCACTTTACATTTGTTCTTATTTAGTTGTCAAGGATAATCACATGATTAACCGGAAGTTAAAAATAGTCGCTGACATTCGAAAACAAAAAATCATTGAGATAGAATAAACACTCTAATCATATCAATTCAAAAAAAATGTCACTGTTTTTAAAAATATGCATTACCAACATAGTCAAAATTCTCTCTATATTCCACGGCTATAGAAAACTTTGTGAGGCCGCCAAGATGCATATAAAGGGGCGCATGCAGCCCGCCAGCTTGACACACCTGCTTTAGGGCTATAAGTGGGTATCCATTCGTAGCACAGTGAAGCATGCTTCCTTCAAAAAAATGAACTTCTCCTGAGCGAGCTATGTGCACCACTCCTCGTTCTCTGATATTATCATATTAACTGAGGGATGAGCTTACTTTGCTGAACTGACGGTGATGCAGAGCATGACCTCAAGATATCCAACCCAAGAAGAAGATCGAACCCAAGTAGTGGCCTGTCCACAATTAGGGCATCAATGCACACGGGTTGAGCATGCCCAATATTCAACGTAACACTTCCATGTACACGGCATGTTAGGGCCTTATGGTCGGCCATTAGGACTTCCGTCTCCATTGGTCGCCAATTGCGGTATGCGCAATCATTGTCTGTGAGCAGCCAAAATCAACCAGAGCCGTACATTTCTTTCCGTCTACGGCCACTTCAATAATAGGCCGCGGCGTGTTCTTTATTTGCTTGGGGAGAAAACCGGCACTGACGTTGCACAGAAAACGCTGTATCTCGCGGCGGGATCTTCATGTCCGGGTGGCTGGGACCAAAACACTTAAAACAAACGATGCCGCCCGTTTGTGCGGTAACATCATTATGCGTCTGTTGAGCGGATGCGGCGACCGACTCATCGGGCTCCTTGCTATCTTTTATAACAGCCCAAGTCCTAGTCAAAATCTGGTCCAAAGTCATGGTGTCCACACTGGATGATGCTCTGAGAAGTTGCTTAACCTGTTGTGACAGTCCAGAAACAAATGCGCACGTCATCCAGCAAATCTAACCGTTTTAACTCTGCTAAAAATCGTCCACGGTTTCCACTGTCTGAAAAAGTTGTGACACAAATTGATCATGCGCAGTGAATGAATCCACCATATAAGGGCTTGCTTAATCTGCTCTGCATCTGACCTCTGCTACTAGAGTCTCGGTTCGCAGGCGTAGTGGTAGTATCCGCTCGACTTTCTTCATCTCACAGAGTTCACAAACCAACTCCACATTTTCAATTGATAGCTCGATAGCAGTCCTATTGAATTCGGGTATTAGCCTAATATCGAAACTTCTGTCCACCAGGATTGCGAGGAAAGCCGAAATAGCTTGTAGTTAAATGCGTCTCTATTCCTCGAATGCCCTTCGTACAATACAAAATACAGTGTTCAATCCGCCGTTCTTGAGTTCCGCATACAACCGTATGCTTTAACTAACACTAGTAGAGAAACGACTACACTAGCCTCTATATAAACATTTATGTGAAAAAATAGAACCCACTGCCTCTAACCATTACCTAGAATTAAGACAATTACAAACTATGAGGTGTTCAGACGGGACTTTTTTTGATAAACCTTGTTTCCTATCCTGATTATGGCGATGCTGTGTCTATTTCAAAAGGAGTGTTTCGGAAAAAATGATTGAAAAGAGAATACCTTCAATAGATTATTTTCAATGAATTGAAAAAACGGAATTTGAATATTATGATTATTATTATCATTTGAAGTTATATATGTGTTATTTATTATAGTTTATTTTAACTTTTTCTACAGTTATCGGGTTTTTCTATATTAGTATTTATTTGTTTTGTACAAATAACCTGAAGATCATTTGTCTTATTTTTACTTTCTGTTTTTTTTTGCTTACCTAAAGTTATATTTATCAACATTACATTTTCTACTCTTGTTCATTTTTACCAATTGATAGTTTAGGTATTAGTATTGTGAAAAAGGAAGTATAAATGATTTTATTGGATGTTAAATAATGATTTATTTATTGGATGTTAAATAATGATTTATTTATTGGATGTTAAATAATGATTTCATAATCTCCGACTATTTTAAGCTTAAATCCTGACATATATTTTCATTCTTTGTTTCTGGTATCTGTTTCTAAAATGAAGAAACTTTTCGATATGATTGTTTATTCATGTAATTTGTCTTGTTTTCTTGTGTTTTTGCTTACCTAATGTTTCATATATTTAAAAAAAAAAGCATTAATCTTTTGAGCTTCTGAAACATGTATATATGTTGTGGTGGGGGAGCTTGCGCGTCTCGAGAAACCTGAATCCATCGTCGGGAGCCGTCGGGAGCTCTGTTTCTTGGTAGGGTTACCCATATTAGTGAGGATTCAGGGAAGGGGCTAGACTAAACACGATCAGACACCCGGCGGTTACGCGTTCAAGGCGACGTTCTACAAGAACAAGTCGGCAGCCCGATGCAAGCTGTCATCACGAACCTATCTCTCAAGCCCTGGTTGATCAGCTGACGTGTGTGTGTGTGTCATTGAGTGACGACTCATGGATCACTGCAAACAATTCGTAGCGAAGGATCTCATGCTCAAATATTTTCTTCTTTTCACGTTCTCTATTTCAAACTTTTCTTTTTTCAAATCCTATGGCTACAAGGAGGTAACGAGGACAGGCTGTGGCTCAGCTGGAAGCCTCTAGTCTTCAAATTGCATGTAGGCGGCAGATGGTGGCCTGCCGGAGAAATGACGGCAACTTTGATATGAGATCCTGCCCACTGTGGATGGGCAGACCTATTTTAGGAATACCCACTGCCCACCCCAATTAGAGAATGGCCTATAAAAGGTGGGCTAAATTTTGAACGCCATCATCTTCACCTGGCTGGAAAACCGCGCCTAGCAAGTGTCCATTTTCTGCGGTCGACCAAACTCTTTCAATTATCTTAGCTACACCATCCTGACTCTTGGCGCATGAAACATCAGAACGCTCCTCGATCTTCAAGATAGCGCAATGCCTGAAAGGAGGACTTCCCTCGTCTGCAAGGAGCTCGTACGCTTCAACATCGATAGCGGCCTTCAGCGAATCCAGAATATTAGCCGAAGAATTGATGAAGCGGGATCCGGATATTCTATCTTCTGGGAAAAGGAAAACCAGCTCCAGAACACCGTATACATGGAATGGCTTTTGTGGTCAGAACACTCCTGGTGCATACCCACAATCTCCTCCCCAAAGCCATCAACGAACGACTGATGACTCCCCGCATTCCTCTGCATCATGACAATTTCCTGACACTCATCTCTTAACTCTGATGAACCTATGAAAGACAAGTTCTGCCAGACAAATGAATGACCGTATCTCCTCCGTTACACCAAAGAACAAACTGATCATCCTCGGTGACTTCAGAGAAACCGCAGAGACGTCATCATCACATGCTCCGTCCCCGGGGGCGACGACTGCTGGACAGACCAGCATCCAAACACGCAGATGCCCACGCATCAAACACCAAGCGACCCGGAAATTTGACACGCAAAAATTGATCCAAACATGACCAGGGAATACGCAGTCGAGCGTCATCTTGCGATGCCAACCCTTGGCCAACAAATCACAGAAGAGTGAACATCCCTTCGGGAGACCATATGCAAAGCTCCAAAAGAAACCATCGGACACACGAAAAGACGCCAGCAAGCCTGATTCGACCAGCACGATCCTGAAATCTCCCAACAAATTGAAGCGAAACGGAAAGCCAAAATTGAATATGAATCCCACCCATCACCTCAACGAATGAAAGCTAAATTCCTCCATCTCAAGGATTACTGCGAAAGGGAGCTTTGCAGAATCCAAAACCACTGATAGAGAAACCAGGTGGGAGAAATACAACAATATGTTGACATCGGAAATATGAGACAATCTTTTCAGAAATTAAGGTTTTCGGTCCCGTCAGGAAGTCTACGTCCATCGGCGCTCATCCGAGCTCTACAAGAAATGATGGGTCGTTTCTAAAATCAAACCGGTATTTCGGTCCCTCCCCCATAACAAGTGGCTTAAAACAATGGTGCGTACTTGCGCTTACCCTCTTCTCCTACTTGAAAAAATTTCAGGTGACAACTTAGAAATTGATCTACGATTCCGCGGCGATGGCGGCCTCTTCAACATAACTCGCCTCCAGTCCAGGAACCGAAAAACAAACGCACGGGTCACAGAGCTCCAATACGCCGATGACAACTGCACCTTGGCCCATGGACACGAAGACCTTCAGAATTCAGCGGACAACTTCTCCAGAGCGTACATGCACTATGGACTCACCATCAACGTAGTAAAGACGAAGGTCCTGCTTCAACCACGACCTGAAGTCAAAATGACCATCAACAGACTGGAACCGGAGAATGTTGAACAATTCCATACGTTACTAACATTAAATGCATCTACTGAAAAAGACGGCGATAACCGAGTCAAGGTCGCCCACGCAGCATGCGGGAAGCTATTGAAAAGAGTTTTCAACAATACTGGGCTAACACAAACCACCAAACTCATGCTGTTGTAATCTCGACTCTAGTGTACGCCTGTGAAACCTGGGTACTCTACCGAAGAGATATCCGCAAACTTCGCCAAATCCTGAGTTCTATAAAAATAACAATAAGAAAATTAAATAGAGAAAACTCTGTAAGTTTTTGTGCGCATTACTTGTAATATAAAATGTGTTTCATTGTTTTGAAATGGCCGCATTCCTTTGTGTATTCCCAAGGCCGGTGCATACTACCCCGAACGCCCGACCGGAGTGTGCCTCATTAGGGGCCCCGGGCAGTGTGTTGTAACCCTCGCTATCTTATCAACATTTTCTTTTTTTCTATCTACATTCATATACGTTACAAATCAAACGAAGCACAACTGACTAAAGATAAAAAAAATTTTCCTGTGTTTTGACGTCATTTTATTTTTTTGTCGAAATCTGTGAATTTTTTGATCATGCCAAACCTCGAAAAAAAACATTGAATAAAAGTCGCAATATTTTTTCATCCATAATAGTTGAATGTATTAAAATTACTCAAATTTTAACAACAAAAATCTGAAGTTGATGTTAAAAATTGCCGCAAAACATTATTGATTTATTTAAAATGGAATGAGCTATTATGACATGTTTCTTATTTGTACATTGATACATTGTAGAGTGGGCTATAAGTTTTTAGCCACCCTTGATTACATCAATTTCGGCTTGTTTAATAACGTCTCTTCTTTTTTTCAGACAATACCGTGTTAGTATCAAGCTCTCTCATCTATGAACAATAGTTGACTTATATCTTGCAATGAAAGTTTGTGGAAGTAAGGAAATTAGTGAATTTCAACAAGGGCAAATAATAGAATGGCATCAGTGTGGCAAGTCAAATAGAGAAATTGCTAGGTTTTTCCAGGTTAATCATCAAACGGTTAATAATATTGTCAAGAACACCATTGTGGAACAACATTCAGGAAAACCAAGCATCGTGTCTGAGCGAACAAAAAGGGCACTGAATAGGGAAGTTATCAGAAACCGTTGTCAGAGTATCAAAAATGTCGCCATATGTAGTGAGAAAGACTCTGAAAGAGCTAGGCTATTAAAGAAGAGTTGCAAGAAAGAAGCTCTTGATTTCAGAGGTTAACAGGAACCTTCGTATGGATTGGGCGAGAGAATTTGAGAGCAAAGATAATGAATTTTGGCAGGCTGTAATTTGGTCAGATAAAAGTAAATTCTGCCAATATTCTAATTCGAGATTGGTTTATGTTTGGAGAAATCAGCATGAGACTTGGAACACTGAATGTTTGAAGGCAACCGTGAAACATGGAGGGATTAGAGTAATGGTGTGGGGCACTGTTTAGTTTGGAGGGAAATCCGAGATGATTCTTGTTGATGAGCAGTTGAATGGCCCAAAATACTGTCAAATATTATTGAGAAAGGACTACTCCCACTATTTGAAACTGAGTGACAAGAATGTTTACGTTTTTCAAGAAGATGGAGCGCCATGTCATATGAGCAAAGTAGCCAGGGCCTGGAAGAAATCGCAGGGAATCAAGTCACTGTCATGGGTAGCTCAAAGTCCTGACATGAATCCAACAGAGCATATTTGGGAGCGCCTTGACTGAAAACTTCAAGATTGTGCAACCAAAATCACGTCAGTGGCAACCCTTAAAGAAACATTGCTAAAGGAGTGGCAAAATATGAATCAGACGATTGTTGATAACTTGAAAAATCAAATACAAGCACTGAAACTAGCAAATGGAGGACCTACTCCATATTAGTTCCAAATACTGTTTATTTATGTTGAGTTGGGATTACAAAATTAAATTTTGAAACTGGATGTAGATTTCTTTCTCCTGACTAAAAACTTTTCTTAGCCCCCCCCTATTGTATTTATTTCCAATATTTTTAGTTGAATTGTTCACCAATATTGCATATGATCCGTTACACAATTACGTTACAATAAAATTTGTATATTATATGAATACTACCTTATGAAAATTGAAATGTAGTAGAATGGGGGTCCGTATCGTAGATTCAGGAGGTGGTGATGGGGGGGGGGGGGAGAAACTCCTGCACCGTCCCTGCGAATTCCATTCATGGATTTTCGTTTCTGAAAGCATTTTGTTTTTCTTTACTGCTCGAAGGTGCGGAATAAGTTGAATATTTAATTGCTTCCTCTACATGATCAGGAAGTTTGACAAAAATCCGAGAAAAATATCAACAAAACTCATTACAAAAGAAAATTCGTTTTATATTTTAAACGGAGATTGCTCCATAAAATAACAGAATGCTGAACAAAATGTTTAAAAATACTTTTTCATTTCTCTACAGAAAGCTTAGAAAATATTACAGTTAAACCCCTAACACACAAGAGATAAGAGTTAAATGAAGGCTTATTTTAAACAAAATTAAAAACTGGATAAGAAATTTAGATATTAAGTAGGCGAATCAAAAACTATGAATTTGTAGAAAGTTATACACCTAGAGAATAACTCTAAAAGGATACCTCTAAAAGAATAACTCTAAAAGAATAACCCTAAAAGAATAACTCTAAAAGGATAGTGTAAATCAACAGCGAATGATAGATTCTATGTATTTTTTTCAATAATGTTCAACGTGTACAAATTTCATATAAGATTGTTATGAAAAAATACATTCACAAAAATCAACTTGCATCACAAAAAAACAAAAACAAAAAATTCTCTTACATATAAAAACCAAAGTTGCTATGAAATGGGCACTGGTAAAAATAACTTGAAATGCAACCTTTTCCTGATAAAAGGTTTTTTTTTCAAAAATCATATATTTTAGAATTCGTATTTTAACAACAGCTTTTAAATGTAAAAAATAAGAAATTTTCTCGATAAAAATTTTAAGAGTATTTTAAAATTGTTGATTGTTACGGCTTATCAACCCCTTGTGCGTTACTTAAAACCGAAACATATTTTGAATTGTAAGAATAATTCTTCTTTTTTTCAAGTGAATATTAGATTAACAATTTTTGAGAATAACAATGATTTTTCCAGATACAAGTCCTACTATTTTATTTTTAACCCATAGATTGGGGGAAACGGATTCATAACTTTCTCAAGGGCATTTGCGGGTAAGTGAATGTAATGAAATCTAATGGAATTTGAACTCGGCTCACAGATTTTTCATTCCCAGCCGCTATCCATTACACCACCCGCACATCCACATTTTAATATGGACAATGAATATACATCATTTGATACAACAACCTATAATTAAAGAAGTTATGAAACAGCAGTGGATAGCGAGAAGCACAATATCACTTCAAATGTATTAACGCTTCAGTAACAAAATTTTTCTCTATTATTTTGCCACCTTACCCACTGAAGTTATTGAAAATTTCCTTCTTCAATTCTAGAGTTTCAAAAACAAAAACTGACACCAGTTTATGAAAAGAACAAGCTTTTAAAAGCAATTACGATCACATAATGGCGATCAGTATATTTACAAGAAATATTAGAGTGACATCTATAGAACCTTTCATTACTTCATAAAAAGCCCTGACCCCTATTCAATAAGTTGATTCTATAACAGTAACAAATTAGTTTCTTATTCCGATTATTATTGTTGTACATATTCTCAAATTGTAACATTTGTTATAATATAGCGTTATTACACAACTTCCAGTATTTATTATTTTTCTATTATTTTTTATAATTTTTATTTATAATTTTTTTGCTTTCATTATTTTATTATGGTAAAATTTTAAACTGCAATTTCTTCATTTTCTGTAGAAATATAGTAAACATGAATACAAAATCTTATTACTTATATTCAAACAGCCCGAAAGATTACTGTTCTTTTTTTAGATACATGACACAGTATAGAATAATTTTTGTTTTCTGTAGTTACAACTTTGGATTTTACAAGTAAATGAATCTATACCTGGTGGTCAGTTGGATTGGAGATTAGTTTGAAAAGTTGATGTGAAAGGTTTGGTTATCTTGACTTTTCAAAAAGATTCAAGAACAAGATAATCCAAATTAAATATAATTTTATTAACATCTCCTTGTGTCTTTTTTGTCGAGTAAGCTGTAGGAGAAACATTTTTACGAGGGAAACTTTTAAGAATAATTTTAATTACTGATAAAATAAACAAAGAATAGTTTATTAACATTTAATAATCAGATCTTTTAAAAAAATGAGGGCATCGATGATTAAAATTCTCTATGGATTTTCATCGTTAAATTTTATCAAATGTAAATAATTTCTTCAAACACAAATTATAATTTTATCCAATTTTTCTTTCAGTTCGAAGTTTATGAAAATTGAATATGGTGACTGATTCTTCGTAGGTGCTATTTCATTATTTTTATCGGCCATACATACATTCTAATATCGATTTATCTTTGCATTCGGATTAAAAACATTTTTTCTGAATTAACAGTAAATCTTTCGCGACTGAATAATAATTAGAATATAAATAAAATATTATAAAAAATATGCAAAGATCTATGGTCGAGGAATTACAGCTCTTGCTGTTTGTTATGGTTAGAAACAAGAAATTTAAAAGACAAAGGGGTAAAGAAAATCAACAAATTAAAAAAAAAAATAGAATTTCTGTTTTTAAGTAGTGCAAAAGCTTCTCCCCTTTATAGACATTTTACAAAACAATATCACTAATGAAATGAAATTGATTAAAGTTGTTCGTTCTTTAGGTACATTTGAAATTTTTTGTGAGTGTTAAAGATTAAATATATCAAAATACCTGCCAGAATCCAGGATGTGCATGACGAGGACAAGGTCCTACAGTGCAGAGAAAAGGCCAGGAGAAATCAAGAGTTAGAGGCCAAAAGATTTTGTCGTCGTCGATACTGAGACGGGCTATACTCATACTTATATCGTATTCATAACCCAATTTCTTAAGGACATACGGCTGCCAGTCGCCGGCAGTTTGTAAAAACGGACTTCGCCAACCTCTAATGTCTGATTTGTCTACACCAGCTAGTCGGACAAGGTTATCTTTTTGCTTTCGAGCCTCGCGCTCAAGATCTGTCTTATTGCTGAGCCGTGTATGAGTAACGCTATGTGATCCAATTTCTAGACCCAAGTTATAGTACCGTCTGACTAAGCTGTAATCAGTGTAGTTGTGAGAGACATACAAAGAAAAGGATATTGGACAACCATTCGGATTTTTGCGACCGCTTTGAAAAATATAATCGTATACGTCCATTTGCAGGAGTTTGGTGACAGCGTCATCAAAGCCAAAATAGATGAATTGCGGAGTATCCTTCAATGGAAGGGGATAACTTCGGGAAGCGCAAAAACAGTCTTTTTCTATTCTGCAGTTTTTACCCTGGTTACAATATTTGTTAGTACATTGAACGAAAAACTGAACTTCGCTTAACAATAAAACAGAGATGATAGATAGGGCAAGTCGCATTTGCAGGGATGCTCCCATACTGGATAAAGTTTCAGCTATCAGTCAAATAAGTGTGTTGAGTGAATTGTTGCAAAATAATCTCGCCTATTTGTACAAATTGTAAATGCCTGCAGCAATAACGCCATCTCAACGTAATAGGGTAAACTCATCAATTTAATGCTGATATAAAAAACATTCTTCAATCTTTTTTTTTTCACTCTGAAAAAGAAAGAGAATGAAAAAGAGATTCGTTGATGTGGGAAAAAAAAAAGATGATAAAAAGTAAAACCTGTTTTGGTACGATCGTGTCTCGAACCAGGAAGTAACACTTAAAAATAGGATTTCAATGTTGTGTTAGTATCTAAATATAGATCAGTGTCATCAATTTTATGTCAGGTTGATAAACTTTGTTTTGCTTAGCAACGATATTGTCATTAAATCCATCATTTAACAACAGACAGAAAATGATTGATTTCCTTTTACTCTGAATTTCGTCCTGATCGTGCATATAATTAAATATTTAAACTTTTTAACAGAAATTCAGCGTTAATAATAATGAGAAAAAGAATTTAAAATAATTAAAATACCTTTTATAAGATGTGAAATGAGCTAAGAGAAAAAAATTCAATACAAGGAAAATATTGCGACCGAGACTGAGGTTAACGAAAAAGAAAATAATTTTGCTTCTTTAGATGGAGACTGAAAAAACAAATAATTCAAAAATATTTATTATTAACAAAGACATAATTTGAAATAAATTTCGCTTATTATTTTAGCTTTCTTTACTATAGTTCGTTGTATAGGATTCCGTTTCTTTGCTAGCCACATTTATTCTCTCTGCTACTACGTTCGTTTTCTTGATTGTATAAAACTCTTTACCTATTTTTTTTTTTACTGAAATAGGATACCGAAAATAGAATATAATATTTTTAAGCAAATATAACTTTGTTTGTGTTACAGTTACTTGTAGCTTTATATTTGTCATAATTCCACACACACACAAGCTGCTGCAAAAAGTAACAACACAGCTATTAGCAGGGATTAACAAAGTTTTCTTCATGATTACATGATATTGGGTTAAGTATTGTATTGTTTCAGAAGTCGAAGCCTCATTAGCAATTATATCTCTTAAAAACTAAGATACATTATCCCGATAAAACTTAACACAAACTGATAATAACACACAACTGAGAAAAAGGATCAAGCTTTGAAATATTCACTTTTGTGTATTACTCCACTTGGCTTCATCAAACGCCTATTAGGTGGTGCCATTTAACAACAAACATTTCCTTCCTTTTCTTCTTGCTCCAAGATGTAGCAATATAGATGGGGATGTCCCCGCTGGGTAACGTTCGTTTCCCCGGCCGACTGAACTCTTACACACACGCGAGCATATCACACATACAAACACATTCTTAATGGCAAAGTTTTTAATGTCTTTTCCTTTCAACTCTGTACACATTAATGTTTTTTTTAATACATGCTTTAATTATTTTAATTTAATTGTTGTTTGTTTAAATTTCATATTTTTATTATTTATATTTACCCGGACTTACATGTCCGCCAAATATTGTTTGCGGGACAAGTGCACCATGAGCCATTAAATATTTGCTGAAAAACGTTCACACCCCACAACAAAACTGGTGATTCCCAGACCTTCCTTCACTGCTAAGAGAGTAAGATCGTCGTGGAAGCTGTTTGAAGAGTTCATGGTCTACATGCTCTTTGGATGTTTTTATTTTTGTTCTGAATACCGCATCGATGTTATACACTATATGATTCTGTACTTATTATTACGAGAATTGTTCTTTGTAAAAAAAAAAAGATCCGCCTTCGTGATGAAGGAGAATCTTTTTCTTTTGATGTGTCGATTTCTTTAAGCAGCTGCGAAAGAAAAAATTGTCTTCGATGGAATTCAATAAAAGGTTGCGGAATATCATGCGTTGGCATAGCGTAAAAGTGACATCTCATAATTAATGGCAGATAAAAATGTGCAAACGAAGAATGACCTATCATAATCCTTAATCCTACTAATATAATTTGATATTTTGTTGAAATTACCTAGTGAGTGGACATTGTTTGTTTTTACCTTTCTTCTTCCGAGTAAGCATGTAACAGGGAACTGGTCCTGTTTAAACGTTTAATTGCATGAAATTACAGGATGGTGATTTGGAGGGGCTACTAATTGGATAATAATTATTAAAATTCTCAGGAGAGTAGGTTGAGGATAAAATTAAAAACGAAACGCGTTGAAATGTATATTTTAAAATAATAAAATGAATTTAAGAACACTTCCAAAGAGAATCGAACCGAGAATAAAGTAGCCAAGATTCAGTAAAAATGAGCAAAACCAAGAGAATCGCAAGCCCTATCCACTTTCTTGCGATAAGAATAATTAATGATATTGTTCGAATTTCTTAGGTCCTGAGAAATTAAAATACGGAAGTTTGTTTATATTTTACTCTATCTGTTCAGAATGTGTGTGTTCTTACAAATTATTCTGAACAAAGAAGAAAATATTTGTTCTATGTTAATACCCAAGGATTTGTTTATGTTGATCGACCAAGAACAGACTTATCTTTACGGAAAGATTTCTAGGAATATTCTAAACAAAGGAAGTACCATGTTTTTTAAGGTCTCCTAAAATTAAGACGGTTGGGTGGAGAAATTAGATATATCAATGTCAAATATTGGCGTTCATCGATATAAACGACAGAAGTCAGACAGTGACAGTCGTAAAAATGGGCCCAAGAGAAGTCGACTAGGATTGGCTCGGGGCAGTCGTGACTAAAGAGCACACTTGCAATTCCAGGAATGAAAACACAGATACACGCATGACAGAAGAATGGCGTGAAAGTCAATTGACTGGCTTTTACTTTGATGAATTGAGGAAGAATTGACTGGCTGATTATTACTTTCGTGTTTGCGACTAGATATTCCAAATCTCCATCCTGCAGTAGAGAACTTGTTTTGCAGTAGATAATAGATATTTTAATCAACCAGTTTTTCTTTATATTTAATAAACCTGTTCTTAGAGTTATCAAAAGAGCTGTGCATTTTATTGAAGGAGTTCTTGATTCCTGATTGATTTCGGAGCTTTCCTGCGACGTATAGGGACAAACGTTTACCATGGTCACAGACAGGAATTACTCAATACTGTCTGTGGGGTTAAACAACATACATAGAGAGGTTCACACTAGACTTGGCCGTTAATCCCAATATCGTAGGATTTGGGGAAAACCGAATCAGTCTTATCGAGATTATACATGTGTAGAATGTATTCATCAAGGGTTACATTTATCGGATTTACCCTTCCCAATTTGTCGGTGCTGTGATCTACTTAACTACAACTGGTTTGTAAGTTAGTAGGTGTCAGTTTTATTCACTACTCAGCAATGCCCTGGAATGGTGACTGGTATTTAGTTCAATATTTCAAATAGAGAACTTTGGTTTTAAGTATGCTAACAAAGTAGACCTCCAAAAAATGGTCTCAAACTCTTTAACTCTATTGTCAGTCTGCAAACGAAAACTTTGTACGTTATGGAAAATTTCTTCAGTTGATGAAATTATTTCCAGGTACTATCTTGCAAGGTGTAGTGGAGTAGGTAACGAAGAGCAGTTGTGATGTTGTGGAATCTTCCACAACAAACCAGCCTTACCTCTTTTTAGGAAATGCACTCTTCCTATCTGGTAAGTAAAATTCTACTTTCATACAATATAACAAGTATTCATTGGTCAATCACCTCTAATCTAGCTTGCTGATTGGTCAGTTCCGACCAATCAAACCGCCTGCACGCGACCAATCTGTTTTCCCGCTCATATGCTAGGAGCCACTTGACCATTAACCGAACACGTGTGAACTTTTCGGGTAGTTAGTTACCAAGTGCCAAGATGTAAACTTCACCGACTCCCGTCTTAGTCATTGCTGACCAGACGTTAAAAATAATTATCAACATTCATGAACTCTGAAATCACTCCTGAACTTTTACCAACTTTGCAAACTCACAAATCCAAACTTTATTCTTCTAAATTACAAGTTCAATATTACAGTAAAAAGTAAATTACTTCTTAATATGAACTCTGGTACAACTATTTCCAAATCAAAGGGACACGACTCTGTCCTACCTTTTCATTGCATGTTGTACATAAACCTAATAAATCTGATTGTTATGTTTTGGAATCATTCAGTTCAGTTTTGTATTTTATTCTATGTGCTATTTACGTCAAGTATAAATTGATTGCTTTCACGCATTGTCCTTAATCTCATCTTTCTTAGCCATTACACATATTGGTAACACGTACTACTACAAATGGCAACCCCGACGTTCGTCGTAGGACCAAACCAAATACATCTATATATATATTGGAGATGATTACGCAGGAACAAATAATAATGGTAGATAAACCACTTCAATGTCACCCACTCTGCTATATTTCGTCCTGACTGCTCATAAAATGTCTTTAGACAATAACAAAAATAAAACTTCTGGGATATGAAGTAAAGGGACTATTAGACCAGACTCTCAAAGGATGAGACCTCCCTCCTCCAGGCAATATAAAAGCTCAGAGGAGAATCGTTGGAATGTTCGCTTACTACAGTTGTTGAATCCCAAACTATTTGTTAAAAATTCACGCGCTAAATAACAACACTATATTCCCCATACCCACTAAAATAAAAGATTCCTTTGAATATTTGAAAAGAGAATTAGAAAGAGCTGTAGTACACACTCTATATGATGAAAAAAAAACGCTTGAAATTGAAACTGATGCAGCTATGTGAGCTTAGCTGTGACGCTAAATCAAGGAGGTAGGCCTGTTGCATTCTGGTCCAGAACTCTAAACCCTTCTGAATAAAACCACTCGCGAGTAGAGAAAGAAGCAAATGCGATCATCAAAGCAATCAGGGAATAGAATCATTACTTGAAAGATAAATATTTTATTCTTGTCACAGAACAAAAAAAAAATCTATCCTACATTTGCGATAAGCGTAAAGCTTCGAAGGCTAAAAATGACAAAATTCATTGCTGGCGATTTGAAATTTCCACTTACAAATATGGTATCAGTTATCGACCTGGAATCAAAAACACATGCCCAGATGTGTTAACGAGGGTACATCGCGCTTCTGTTATAAATATCGATCTTAAAGAATTACATAATAATAAAGCATTCCAAATTCCATTGTCAAAAAGAAAAAAGTGGGGGAGAATGTTGTATTCACATGCAGATCTCCACCATATAAATAGCAGTTGATACTGCTGGAGGCCAAACTAGTCCTGACCTTGAAGTTTAAACTATTAAAGGAATTGTGAATTGTCGCTTTCACGGTTTATCCTGGTCCACGGCAACCAATTGTCGTCTCTTTCTCGGCCAGCCGTTCAAATATTCAATCCCCGCGGCTGATCGATGAGATCAAAACCCTGCCTTACCCCACGTTGTGTTTAGTTTTGATCATAAGGCTGACAAAGATCGAATCGTCTTCGGAAATCATCGTACTGGGTTGGTCCAGGTAGATTGAAGAGTGAGAACAAATAACTTGCATAAAATAATTGCTTTTACATTCGTTCTGTTATACGGTGCTTGGTTAGTCTTTACATTAGAATTTATCAGTTTTTCATGCAGAAAATTATCGACCCAACCCGCTTCTTAAGTTGAACGTGACACTTTAGCTGGTTTGGTTAGGTCTGGCACAAGGATTATATCAGAGGTTCTCTTCAGACAGGCAGTCACGTGATATCAGGCAACGCGGCAGTCACTCGTCTCAGCGTCAACAACTGCTCTAGGCCGCTTCAATTCCTTGCATTTATTGACATTCACCTAAAACTGACGTGGGGCATGACGCGGTTACGGGACTCAGTGATTCCCCTATCTTCTAACAAGAGCCCTTTTGTTGTTTGGCTTAATTACATTTCCCCTTTTTCCTATGGGTAGCGGTCACAGGTAATCGATCCGCTCCAATAACTTGTTTCTTCTCTTATTGGCATCTCACACCAATACTTCCCAATGGGCGTAGGTAATTTCTTCATCTTCCTCGGTATTTCACCTGTGCCTCCTACCTTTCGACAAATCGGGCTCTCCACTGCTTGGCGTGGCTTAATTTATGGTCATTAATTTTAAAAAATTATCATTTCAAATTTTGCTTACGCCAAATTTTCCCACCCTGACTTTATTCAAAATCAAATATTTACCAGATGGTTCTCTGCTCGGCCATTCCTCCAACCCTGTCAGGGTCATTGCACTCCAGCCACAATGAAACTCTATTCTCAACTTTTTGTTGCAGATCAAATCAGATCTTTATTCAAATCAGAATTTGTCGTCAGCCTCAGACGTGCAGCACAGAATTGTGATTTCTCATGTCCCATTTGCAGTCTGTAAGCGTTCTGGGATTGCAAAGGAAATATTTGTCGCAGATTAATTCCACAACGCAGAGAATAAATCACTGTAAGTTCAGACTCGAACATCAGGGGCAGAAAGAAATGCCGAAAACTCACAAATCACAATGCACGCAACCAGTCAGAAAAATAACCCACTTTCCGACCAATGCGGTACCCAAAATATATTTATTATTGTATATAGTACAATAATTTTGGCACATGGCCGAAGGGGAAGTGGGGAGAAGACTGATCGTCGCTAACTATCCTAATCCTAGTTAATCACAATCACGACCCATTCATCCAATACAAATTATCCAACCACCAAAAGAATTCATCTCTCTCCATTCAATCCCACATGTACCACAATACCACATATTCACAGGGGACCTACAAAAACACTCCATGATATAAAAATTTAGCATGATTAGATACAAAAATATATAAAAATCCCATGAAACATGAATTGACGGGGGAGGGGAATGAACCCAATAAACTAACCAAAAATGAAACCAAAACAACTAAAACAAAACAGATGTTAGTGAGACGCGTCCACCCCTCAAAATAACCAGAGTGTCTGCTGTATTCTGCTGGTAGACAGAATCAAGCCGGGCACTCATTAATAGAGTGGGGAAGGTGAAATAAACAGTGGAGCGGGAAAAACCAAAATATGACCCAGCTGAGCTAAAAAAAAAAGTGGGGGACCAAAAAACAAACTTGGGAGGTTAGGAAACTCAACATGGATCATAATAAAAGAGAATGCCGGGGACAGGTCGGGAACAACACTTACATTAACTAGGAAAACATAAAACAGTCTAACTTGACCAGGGGAGGGTTCACAGGAAACCGCCCCGTTGTGACCAAAAAGGACTTAAAAAAGGAACTCTTTTACACGAATCAAGCTCGCTACTTTCACCCACATTTTGCTGAAATCTGTCGATATCAAACCCTTTCTATCAGTTCTGATCTTCACCTTCAGCTGATGCTGAAAAAATCCGACCAAATCCTGATGAAAATAACGTTCATATCGCGAGATTCCGTCCATCCGCGACGCCCAAATCACCATTCGCGGCACGGCTAGCAACGTCAGAAACACCATTCGTTTCTCCCCTGAATAGGGGGCGACACATTATCGCACACGTATGCGACATCGATGAGCACTAGAACATCGGGAGCAATACGAGCCGTCAACTCGCCGACATAATCCCAGAAAGGGCGCACCTGAGGACAATGATAGAAGGCGTGAGAAACCGTTTCTTTTAAACCCAGGTCACACCGATGACAGTCTGGCAAATCCGCCCAGCCCCATTTGAAGAACCTGTCATTGAGAGATAGCACGTACCGAATCATTCGCCAGGTAAGCGAAAACTCAGGGTTACTGAGGTAATTTGGCGCAACTTGTCCAACGACAAGCCGAACCGACCACACAGAGGGTCCTTCGCGACCCCCTCCACTAATTCACGATACAAGACTCTTCGAGGCCGTGAATGGTCACTGGACCGAGGAAAGGCTGCTCGACACTCGCTGAGGAAAGTCGACAATCTCCTGGACCTACGACGGCGCTTAGCCCAGATGGGAGAGTGATGGTAAGACTAGGGAAGGCGTCCCTAACACTCCCCTCCAAAATCGAATCTTCAGTCAAAACGCGGCCTAGGAAAACACACCTCTAGGCGTGTCGATGACTCACCAAATGTAACGATCGGAACTACGACGGATCTCTTCCTTGTGCAATTATGTGCCCATGTTCACGGCTTCGTTAGACATCTTGTTTAGCTTATGCCTTGTAACAATCGCTAGTCGATCGCTCAAGAGCCTGCCTAGCTAAACCTATCTCTAGGGAATCCACCCACCAGCCTCCACCCGGGACAGACTATATTTAAGTATCTTCACCTTTTTAGCCTTATCTTGTGCGAGCCGCTGGCTATATTCGGTGGTGAAGGACCTAATCCTATTCTTAAGCCTCTCCCACCATCTATTCCCAATAACCGCCCCCACTAATTCCCGCTGCACTAAACTAATTAGCTGTTGCTGGAAGTCCCGCCTGTCCAGTAAAGATAGGTTGAACTTCTAGTGTCCAGCCATTCTAGGCCTAGCACCTAACACCATCCGAGTACAGACGAGCCTATGATCCGACTAGTCTGTGACACCCACCGGTGGTCGCGGTCGCAAGTCCAGCGCCAATATGTCACGTCCACTGGTCGCGACGTCAATATAGGACACTGCGCCGTCGGCCCGTGGTCAACTCCCAGTTGCGGCGCGAAGCTGTAAGGTTTCTTCCACCAACGTTTGGGGTTGACTCGTTGTCGCTGCCACCAGCCTGTGTCCTGGTCGATCTGGTCATTCCCGGTTCGATAGCAACGTCGTTCCCAGCTCACTTCCAACATCTGGTTACCGAAGTAACTGCTTTGATCTCAAGTCTAACCTACCCACGTTGTGACTTTAATCTTAGGTAGACGAAATCAATCAGGCGTCGGGCCGTAGTGCAAACTGAATCCGGGGTAAAGTTGATACCGCACAAGCGTAACTAAAAGAAAATAATAAAACAAACTCACGAGGTATCTATCGACGAGCCCAAACTCGCCGATCAGATCAACCAAGCCACGATAGCACGATGCCTTCCCACTAGCTCTCCGCTCCCTGTCTATCTTGGGGTCCAGGACGACATTCCAATCCTCCATTAAGTCTAAGCGCGAAGAAACCACCAGGAAAAATTCAACACGCTCCTCTTGATCGTTGGGCGCATAAACCGTAACGACCAGAAACGGACCACTGGCAATATCGGCCGGCTCCCCCGCGCCCACATGAACAAGGTCCACCCTCGCATCCAGGGAACGTTTAACTAACAAGAAACACCTCTGGCCAGCTGGTCCCCATATGCTGAATAGACAACAAAGTCGCTTGACAGCAAACGAGCATCAAAAAACAAAGTGTGGCTCCTGGATCGCAGCTACATCTACGCCAACGGGCCCAAGATCACGAAGCAGGCGAGCAGTCTTACCCCGATCTCTCAGGCCCCTCACATTCAAGCTGGCTAGCTTGATAGAAGGATATAGAAACGAGGGCGGAGGTGGAAGGAGAGGGGAACGGAGCACGGGAAGGGGAGGAAGGGAGGTTCCTTGTTTTTGTGATGATAACTGTTTGTTTCAGGGATGCAGGGACGGATAGGGACCTGGTTTTGTCCATGTACCTATCCGCCCTACTTCGCCCGACATGTTGTTGGCTTAGTACGACCTCTTCTTCCACCTCCCTATTCCTCATTAACGAAGAGGCACGGGGTGGAGGCATTTGCTCCACCTCCATTTCTGCCTCGGATTGCTTGCTGCTGCTTGTCCTTTTCTTGTTGTTGTTGTACTTGTTCTTGTTGTTGCTGCTGCTGTTTAGGGGGCTGTTTTACCAGTTGTTTTTCTTTTTGCGCCCCCTTCTGCCTTTGAGACTGCTTTCCTGGATTTCTTTGCTCCTGCACCTCCTTGGACAGCTCATGGGCCTGCCGTTGTTTCTTTGGGGACGATAAATCTTGTTTGGGTGGAAAGGGTACCCTTTCCTTCCTACGTCCCTTCACCATCCTCCAATCACTATCTGGACCCTTCTTTGCAGCTACTTCAGGAACTACCGTTGTTGCTGCTGGAGTTACCAATGTCAAAAAAGGGGTGGGCTGGAGGCTGAGGATTCTTGGCGGGACATGCCTTGGGCATATGCCCCCAAAGTCCCACACGAACAACAATATTGTCTGCGCCTCTCTACAACTATCGACATCCGTCTGTCGCGACACATTAGAACATTAGATATTTAATTGAAAGCCTGTCTATTTACAGTTACCTGAAACACCATGTCTCCAGTTGCAATGCCTGACTTACTGGTAATGGAAGTCACCTCTTCTATAGGTCTATATTTGGAAAAGAATGCTCCCATACGGCCTTCGTTAATACCCACGGGCACTCCGTGCACAGTAATCTTAGTCCGTCTAGTGCCCATGTATTCGGTTTGGAGCCTTAGCGTCGGTGTGGTTAACGTATTCCCAGCAAGCCTTTTCGCTTCCTGTTCACTTCCTAGTAGGATCTCTCACATCGCATGAGATTTTCTCGTCAATACCTTATGAGCAATATTAAGGCTTTTCAAGGCTTCTTCAATTTTTCCCTACTGACTCCAATCAGTTTCTGACTTTTCACGTCGAAGATTAACTGCGTCCAGAGTCTCCGGAATCGTGAGAAATTCATTGCCATTGACATATTTCTCATATTGAGGTCTTAACTCGTCATAGTAAGTTGAATCCTTTTTAGGCCTGTTTTCCGACCAGGCCGATTTTTTCAGGTGACTTATTTTGCGTTAACACCATCGATACATCCAAATTATCCGCCATGGTGGAATTCATCCACCACAGCTTAGAAAATAAAGTTTCGCTTTAAATGGCTTGTTCTTAAAAGAAAAACGAAAAAGTCGAACGAAAGTCAAAAAGAAACAAATAAAAACTAGAATGTGGAAAATAAAAGTTAATAAGCAAAAAATAAGCAACAATTAAAATAATACGAAAAAGGAAAATAAAAACTGAAATAAAAACGAGAACAACAAAAGTTAAAGAAAGAAAAAGTAAACAAATAAAAACAAGTACGCACAAATACATGGAAAAACTAAGAAAATGAAACTTTCAACAAAATAAATTAAGAAACTTAACAGTTGTTTAGCCGGGTAAACTTGGGCTGAAGCAAAAACGTTATACGACACACTCGAAAGAAACTGACTCAAAGCTGACTTCTTGTATCTCCTTGAAGATTTATTGTGTGAAATTACACAATTGTGACACAAGGCCGAAATGGGGAAGGGTTGAGGCTGGTCGACACTATCTTATACCTAGCTAATCCGATTCACGACCCATTCACTTATTACAATTTTGACATTCACCATAAAACTCGTTCGTCACCAGTTAATCCTCCATACACCACAATACCGCATCCTCTCAAGGGGGACCTACATAACGCGCCCCATGCCATAAAAATCTGATGATGATAAAATATATAATTAAAACTATATTGATGACTAAAATGAACCCCAAAATGAACTAAACAACAACACAAAGTAAACTAAGCATAACTGATGTTAGTAGGGCCCGTCCAACGCGCCCCCCCCCAAAAAAAAACAAAGAGAGGACGCAAACTATGTACGCAAAGCTTGTCTAACCTAACCAAGAGGAGGGCTCCACAGGAAACCATCACCATGTGACCTAGGTTGATATAAAAGTGAAAATTAAGGCTATCCCTGTTCAAACAAACCAAGCTCGCCCCAGTCACCCACTTTTCGCTTTCAGTTCTAATCTTCATCTTGAGCTGATGCTCAAAGAATGACGGATGCCTCGCAAGATTTCCTCATGTCGCGTCGTCCAAATCACCATTCGGGCCGTGGCCAACAGCGTCAGAAACACAATTCGTTTCACCCCAGAATACGGGGGTGACACATTGTCACACGCGTATACGCGATCCATGAGCACGAGCTTTTCGGGAGCGAGACGAGCCGTCAACTCGCCGACATGGTCCCATAATGGGCGGACCCGGGGACAATGGTAGAAGGCGTGCGAAGCCGTTTCTTCTAAACCAAGATCACACCGTTCACAGTCGGGCAAATTCGCCAAGCCTTGTCATTGAGAGGCAGCCGATTCCGAGCTAATTGCCAGGTAAACGAAAATTCTGAGATAATCCGCCGCTGGCGCCCAAGACCAGAAAGAGCGAAGCTCCTCTTCCGACAAGTTGAACCGTTCACGTAGAGGATCCTTCGCGACACCCTCCATTAGATGACTATAGGCTGAGAAAGGTCACTGGACCAAGGAGCAACCAACAAGGCCGACCGACACTGGCGATTGATTCCGGGGTTTACGATGGTGCTCAACCCACGAGATGAGGGGACTGATAGTAAGGAAAGGGAACGTGTTCCTAACAATCCTCTCCATAATCGAATCTCCTGTCAATGCGCGGCGTAGGAAAGCCAACCTCGAGGCGAGTTTGTGGCTCACCAAGCGTGGCATTCCCAGCCCCCATGACACAGACGTTGTGCACAGACTTTTCTCTCTCTCTCTTGCGTCCCCTCCCATAAACAAATTGAGTGGCTTCCTATGGTCTTTACAAAGAGGAAGTACGGACAATCAATAAAGGACAATCGAGAAAACGTAAGTGACACACGCCGCCCCTCTGCCTTTCTGGGACAACCTCCGTCGACGCCAAGTCTGACCGGTCGCGTCGACTTTTGCTCGTACTTCAGACTATTTTTTCTTCAGCTGGAGGTCGGGTCCAAACCACACTCCAAGAAAGCGGACAGGACGACTTGTCGCGGTTAATCTTGGCCCCTGTCACCTTTTCGTACTGATCAAGGCACGGCGATTCCAGCAGCGTCAGAAACACCATTCGTTTCAACCCAGAATACGGGGCGACACGTTGTCACACGCGTATGCGCGATCCATGAGCACGAGCTTTTCGGGAGCCAGACGAGCCGTCAACTCGCCGACATGGAGGGGCTCGAGCCAAGGTTTCCGCGTACGCGATGATGTATCTGCTTTCGTGTCGTCCCGCAGCGACATCGATCGGTACGAAAAGGTGACGGGCCAAGATACAGGAGGCTAATCCAGCGGCAGAAGTCGGGTTCGAATCCGGCGGCCTACAGGACAGCAGTAAGATAGCGATGGTCAACACTATCAAATGCCTTGGACTGATCTAAATTGATCAGCGCGGTCTCATCGTCGTCTTTTACACCCTCTATGATCGTGCGGATCAGATGCAGGTTGCTCTGAATTGTTCGGCTCCTCACCGCACAAGTCTGCTCAGAGACTCGACAATTGACTTCAAACGCACCTGCAAGATTTTGACCAAAATCTTTAACATTGTGTTTAGCAGAATTATGGGCCTAAAATCATCTAAATCTGCCGGAACTAGTACAATTCATAGGTCAAACCATCCAGACGGGGCGAATTGACTCTGCCGACCTTCTTCAATGCCGCGTAGATTTCGCCGTCCGTGATCTCTAACTTGCAGCTAGCCGCTTCAGTCGGAAAGAGGAAAGTCAGCCAAATAGCTACAATACTCCTCATCACGGAGACCAGGCTCCTTGGTAAACTGGCTCTCGAAATGCCGCCGAAACACCTCGCACATGTCGTCAGTGCCCCGAAGATTATGCCCCTCCGGGGATTTGACTTCACGAATGTAACGATCGGAACCACGACGGATCTCTTCTTTGCCCAAATCTGTGCCCATGTTCACAGCTTCGGAAGACGCCTCGCTTAGCCTATGCCCATGTAGTGCTCGCTGCTCAAACACTGCAGGGCCTCCATAGCTAAGGCTTTCTCTAGGGGATCCCTGCCAAGCCACCGCCCGGAAAAAATAGCCTTAAGCGTCTTCTCAGCTTTGTCTAGGGCGAGCCGTTTGCTGAAATCAGTGGTGAACGACCTAATCCTAATCTTAAGTCTCTCCCACCACTTATTCCAAATAACCGCCCCTACTAGCACTAAGCGAGTTAGCTGCTCCTGGAAGTCCCGCCTGTCCAGTAAAGACAGATTGAACTTCCAGTACACAGCCATTCTAACGCCATCCGTGCACAAACGAGTTTCTGATCCGAATAGCCTACCCAGTGGAATGTGGGACAATCTAATCAGTCTACGTCGACTCCTCGAACTAACATTCTATCCGGGTAAAAAGCCAATTAAGAGCCCACGTCCACATTTTTCCCCCCGGGGGTTATCGACCTGGTATCTAGCAACGAGACTAAAATCGTTGATCAGATTAACCAGGCTACGATCCCAAATGCTGCCAACTAGCTCCCCGCCCCCTATCTAAATTGGGGTCCAGAATGGCATTCCAGTTCCTTATTGACACTAGATGCGTTGAATCCATCAGGAACGGCAGCAACCGACGAAAAAACGAGACTCGCTCCTCCAAGTCCTTGGGCGCATAAACCGCAACGACTCGGAACGAACCACTTTTCACGGCAATATCGGCCACGATCAACCGACCCTCGGCATCGGTATGCACAAGGTCCACCTTTGCATCAAGAGTACGCCTTACCAGCTCCCCATATGTTGAGTAAACGACAAAGTCGTCATCCAGTATCGACGTCGCAAACAAAGTGGGTCTCTTGGATTGCGGCGACATCCACTCCGAACGACAAGAGATCCCGGAACAGGCAAGCCTTCTTACCCCGATCCCTCAAGCCCTTCGCATTCAGACTGGCTAACTTGATTGACATCGATTAGGCCTGCAAAAAATAAGAAAGGAAAAAAAGCCTACTTACATACCGGGCGGAAATCTGCGCTAGTGAAGACCCCGATGGATTGTCCTAGGCTCCCTACACCTAGCTCTGACGACATCCGTCCTTCTAGGACCACTCCGCTGACGTCCGTGGGATAGGTTAATTTTACACACCTATATAGCGAGGGGTGGAGCAAAACCGGGACTCTCCCCGCACAATACTGCATTAATTTTTTTTTAAGTACGGCGACTCCATTTCCACCATTCTTATATTTCGGAAGGAGTTCCAAACCATCAAGTATCCCCCAGTGTCTCTCACGCAAGTAATTACACCTTAGGGCGTTTGGGAATTGCGTGGATCTTCTACGGTTTTCCCATCCACTGAAGTCATCTTAAATAGGAGACCCAATAGGCCCCTCCTATATTCCTCCTTGTACCTATCCCTGTCCACTCTGCAAATTGCTTCGGGACCGGAGAACATGTTTTTCTTTTTGTGTTTTTTCTGGAGGGGTGAGGAGGGGAAGATGTTGACGAAGGTGTTGAAATAGAACTGAGGGATATGTTTGAGGGAGTGCGGGACGGATCACGGAAAGGGGAAGAAGGGAGGCTCCTTGCCATTGTTACTTTAACCGTTTCTTTAAGGGAAGCCTGGAAGGATAGGGACCTGATTTTGTCCATGACCCTAACCCGCTCTACTACGCCCGGAGGGGTGCCTTTGAGATGCTGTCTCCACCTCCTCTTTCTTCTCTCCTCTTTAGGGATGATGCCGGAGGTGGGGACATTTCGTCCACCTCCATATCAGTTTCCTTCTTTTGTTGCTGTTGTTTTTCTCTCCCTTTTTTGCTTCTGATTTTGTTTTGGCGCCTCCGTCCGTTGCACCTTTGTCTCTGTCTTTTGTTCCTGTGGCACATTCTTTGCCTGCTGCTATGGTGAATGTTGCTGTTTCTGTACAGTGTCCTTTTTTGAGGGGGTGGGGAGGCACATTCTTCATTATTTTACCCCTCCCACCACTTTTTTCGCTACTTCTTCTACTGTGGGTGTTGCGACTACTGCTGCTGCTGTTGTTGCTGTCGAAAACCTGTTTTGTGCAATTAACTACCTGTCAGAATAGTAAGTCGGACATTTGTTATTGTTTTTGTGCTTTGTTTTTGTATATTTTAACTGTTTGTTTCCTGTTTTGTGTGGAGAATACCCTCCCGCCATGGCGGGGGTGACTCAGGAAAAAGAGCCATTGGCCAGCACGTCTACTGCACCATCAGCTTGGAGGCCGGAAAGGTCCAAAAAAAGAGCCAGAATATTACAAGAGATTCCAATATGAATACAAGGAGTTCATCTCAAAAAATGAACTGTTACCAATGCCTTCTGCCATGGAGACAGTGGCAACTAGGACAATCTCCCTGTTGACGGTCGAAATCAAGACCAGGAAATTCATGGTTGTCAGCAGGGATGCAATGAAAGAAGCCCTAAAGGCTTCAAATATTGGGGCCAAAGTTTTGGCCCGAAGATCTAACGCCATGTGGGATATCCTGCTGGCAACTGAAGAGGCATCTAAAGCACTGGCTGGAAGCACCCTCACCACCAAAACGATGAGAGACTGCAAACGGAGTACATGGGCACCCGAAAAACACGAAATACCTTACATGGTGTGCCCATGTACATCACGGAAGATCATTTGGGGACCTTCTTTTCGGATGACGGGCCTGTGGATGAGGTATCTTCCAGCGAAAGTAAGTCGGGCATTGCCACCAGTGATGTTGAGGTCATGGTGACATTGACCCGGCCAAAGTTTAATGAGATACCCAATATCATTTCCTGTGGAGACCGAAGCATTTTTGTTGTTGTCGAGGGTCGTCGCCCCTCCTGCTGGGTTTGTGGTGAGGAGGGGAGCGACCTCCCCAGCAGGATGTTCCAGACAAGGGTTCTTCCAAACAGCAGCAGAAACAGGACGTCTCAGACAAGGGTGCTGCCAAACAGCAACAGAAGCTGGATGTCCCCAGCAAAGGAGCTGCTAAGCAAAATGAGAAGCAGCTGAAGCAGCAGCAGCAGCAGCGTGAGCAGCACGACAGGCAGTGCAACAGAAGCAGGAGCAGCCGGTAGAGCAACAACAGCAAGCTGGAAAAGAGGGCCAACCTGAAAAAGTGATGAAGAAGTCGCCTCAACTGGACCTCTATATGGAGGTGGAGGAAATGCCTCCGACTAGATCTTCATCATTAAACAGGGGAAGGGGCGAAGACAAAGTGGAGGAAGAGGACTTTATTACCAACACTAAGAAAGAAAGGTGAGCAGGACGGAGTAGGGTGGAGAAAGCACAATCCGCGTCTGCTTCACCAGCTAGAGCTGCAAAGGATCTCCAGCAAGGTAAGACAATGAGTCACTACTCTTCCCCTATTAGGGTTCCGTCTTCCCCGTCTCCCCCCCCCCAACCAATCCCAAGGAAAAAAGAAGAGGCAACCGCCCAATGGTGACAAGATATGCATGGTGGACCGTTAGTTCTTTAAGGAAAGCCCTCTTGAGGTCTCTTTTTAAGTGCACCTCTGTTGATGAGAAGTCAACAGAGGCTCCAAGGAACTTTGCTGGCGCCCTCTGTCTTATTACACTGATCAGGAACACCGGGGGAAACCTCAAAGTATGGAACTATTTGGTAGAAGCCAAAAACGCATTCCCGAAGGTACAGATAGAATCACCAGAGCTGAAAAAGTTATCTCAGTATTGTGCAGTGATGGCCCCAGTTCTTCTCCACCCCTCTCTATATAGGATGATAAAATTAACTTTTCCCACAGATGTCGGCGGTATTGTTACAAAAGGACAAATTACGTCAGATGTAGGTACTGGGAGTCTGGGACAATCCGTCGGGGTCCTATTCGCTGCAGATTTCCGGCCCGTGTGTAAGTAGGTCTTTTCTTTTCTAATTTTTTTTCCAGGCCTAGAAGATGTCTATTAAGATAGCCAGTCTAAACGCGAATGGCTTGAGGGATCGGGGTAAGGCTGCCAAGCCTGCTCCGTGATCTCTTGTCGTTCGGAGTGGATGTCGCCGCGATCCAAGAAACCCACTTTGTTTGCAACGTTGATTCGTGTGTGCTGTCTAACGATTTTGTCGTCTATTCAGCATATGGGGACCGACAGGCAGAGGGGTCTATTTGCTGGTTAGTCGTACCCTGGATGCGAGAGTGGACTTCTTGATGTCGATGCCGAAGGCCGTTTGATCGTGGCCGATAATGCCGTGAAAAGTGGCTCGTTCCGAATCGTTGCAGTTTATGCGCCCAATGACCGGGAGGAGCGGGTCTAGTTTTAATCGGCAGTTGGGGCCATTCCTGGTGGATTCAACGCGCCTAGTGTTAATAAGGAACTGGAATGCGATTCTGGACCCCATGTTAGATAGGGGCGGGGAGCTAGCGGGAGAAAGGTCTCTCGTAGCGTAGTTGATCTGATCGAAGAGTTTGGTCTCGTTGATAAATACCGGGTCGATCACCCCCGGGGGGGAAATGTGGACGTGAGCTCTTAATTGACCTTTTACCCAGGTGATTAGCTACCTGGATAGAATGAGGTTTGAGGAGCCGACGTAGACTGATTAGATTGTCCCACATTCCACTGGGCAGGCTATTCGGATCAGAAACTCGTTTGTACACGGATGGCGTTAGATCGTAGGCCTAGAATTAGAATGGCTGTGTACTGGAAGTTCAATCTGTCTTTACTGGACAGGCGGGACTCCCAGGAGCAGCTAACTAGCTTAATGCAGCGGGGGCTAGTGGGGGCGGTTATCGGGAATAGGTGGTGGATGAGACTTAAGGATGGGATTAGGTCCTTCACCACTGATTTCAGTAAACGGCTCGCACTAGATAGAGCTGAGAAGGTGAAGACGCTTAAGGCTAGATTTTCCCGGGCGGTGGCTGTGAGGGAGGATCACCTAAAGATAGCCTTAGCTAGGGAGGCCCTGGTGCGTTTGAGTAGCGAGTGTTACATGGGCCAGGTAATTAGACATAGGTCAAGCAAGATGTCTTCCGAATCATGAGGTCAAATCCCCGGAAGGGCACTCTCTTCGGGCCACTGACATGTGCGAGGCTTTCCGGCGGTATTTTGAGAGCCGGTTTACCAAGGAGCCAGGTCTTCGTGATGATGATTTTCGTAGCTATTTGGCTGACTTTCCTCGACTTTCATCGACTGAAGCGGCTAGTTGCGAGGGAGAGTTTACGGAGGGCGAAGTCTATGCGGCATTGAAGAAGGTCGGCAGAGGCAAGTCGCCCTATGAATTGTACTTGAGGCTGTCGCAAAACTTTGTCCAGATTTTTACTGTAGTGTTCAACAACTGGTTCCGGCAGGGGTCCATCCCCGACCGGTTCACCAGGGGTGTGGTCACGCTGTTGAAAAAGGGCAAGGGTGTTGGGCGGGAATTAGATGATTATAGGCCCATAACTCTGCTAAACACAGAGTTAAAGGTTTTGGCCAAGATCCTGCAGGAGCGTTTGCAGTCAGTTGCCGAGTCTCTGTTGGGTCCTGAGCAGACTTGCGCTGTGAGCAACCTGCATCTGATCCGCACGATCATAGAGGGTGTAAATGACGACGATGAGGCCGGGCTGATCAATTTAGATCAGTCAAAGGCATTTGATAGGGTTGATCATCTCTACCTTGCTGCTGTCCTGCAGGCCTCCGGATTCGAACCCGGCTTCTGCCGCTGGATTAGCATCCTGTATCGCTCTCCCAGTTCTGTGGTACAGGTGAACGGGAAGCTGTCGGACGCTTTTGCGCTGTCTAGGTCGGTTCATCAGGGTTGTCCACTGTTGCTCCTACTTTATGCTTTGGCGTTGGAGCTTCTCCTTCGCCGGCTGAGGGACAGAGCGTGCAGTCCGGCCCTATTTGGAATCGCCATTCCTGGAGGGGCTCGATCCAGGGTTTCCGCGTACGCCGATGACCTATCTGCTTTCGTGTCGTCCCGCAGCGACACTGAGGCGGTACTGAAGCTGCTTGATCGGTACGAAAATGTGACAGGGGCCAAGATAAATCGCGACGTCGTCCGGCTTGTGGTTAGGGAGTCGATCTTCCGGGAGGCTTCGGTTGGACTGACGGTCCTGTCCGCAATCTTGGAGTGCGGTTTGGACCCGATCTCCAGAAAAATTGGTCTGAAGTACAAGCAAAGGTCGACGCGGCCGATCAGATTTGGCGTGGTTGTCCGTGAAGTGCAGGGCGGAGACGTGTGCCACTTACGTTTTCCCCATTGTCCTTTATCGATTGTCCGTACTTCCTCTCTGTAAAGATCATAAGAAACCGCTAGAGCGCTCGTTATCCTCCGCATGGGGGGAGGGGAATACCACATTTGGCGAGCCACAAACTCGCCTCGAGGTTGGCTTTCTTACGCCGTGTGTCTTGACAGGAGAGATTCGATTTTGACGGGGATTGTTTCCTTACTATCAATCCCCTCCATTCTCGCGGGCTGAGCGCCGTCGTAATTTCTGAGATCAATCGGATTTCTTTCGCGAGTGTCGGTACGCCTTGACGATCATTCCTCGGTCCAGTGACCTTTCACGGCCTAGGAAGGTCTTATTTCGTTATTTAGTGGAGGGGGGCTGCGAAGGATCCTCTACCTGAGTGGCTCGACTTGTCGGAGGAGGAGTTTTGCTCTTTCTGGTCTTGGGCGCGAGCGGCGGATTATCTCAGTAACCCCGAGTTTTCGCTTACCTGGCAACTGGCTCGGAATCGGCTGCCTCTCAATGACAAGACCTTCATATGGGGCTTGACGAATTTGCCAGACTGTGAACGGTGTGCCCTTGGTTTAGAAGAAACGGCTTCGCACGCCTTCTACCATTGTCCCCGGGTCCGCCCATTATGGGACCATGTCGGCGAGTTGACGGTTCGTCTCGCTCCCGAAAAGCTCGTGCTCATGGATCGTGCATACGCGTGTGACAATGTGTTATCCCCGTATTCTGGGGTGAAACGAATGGTGTTTCTGACGCTGCTGGCCACGGCCCGAATGGTGATATGGACGACGCGACAGAGTCTTGCGAGGCATCCGTCTTTCTCATCAGGATCTGATCCAATTCTTTGAACATCAGCTCAAGACGAAGATTAGAACTGATAGAAAACGTTTATTTTCGACAGGTGGATGAGTGGAGCGAGCTTGTTTCGTTTAAACGGGGCTAGCATGGATTTTCTCTTTTAGGTCAACCTACGTCACATCGGGGTGGTTTCCTTTACAGCCCTCCCCTTGGTTAGGTTAGACAAGCTTTGCGTACCTATTTAATGTAAGTGTTGTTCCCGGCCTGTCCCCGGCTGCATCTTTGGTTATGATCCAGGTCGAGATTCCCAACCTCCCCAGTTTGTTTTGGCCCCTTTTTATCTCGACTGGGTCAGCTTTTTATTTTCCCATGTCCATATATTTTTTATCCTTTCCCACTCCCTTTTTTTTTTTTTTTTTTTTTTTTTTTTGAGGGTTGGACAGGCCCTACAGTTATGTTTAGGTTACTTTGTGTTGATGTTTAGTTTGTTTGGGGGGTTAATTCCCTCCCGTCTCATGCTCCATTATTAGATTTTTATATATAATAATTTATTATCATTAAATTTTTATGGCATGGGGCGCGTTTCGTTGAGAGGATGCGGTATTGTGGTGTATAGAGAGGATTGAGTGGTGACTGACGAGTTTTTATGGTGAATGCGGAAATTGTAATGTGAATGAGTCGTGAATCAGATTAGTTAGATATAAAATAGTTAGTGAAGACCAGCCTCTTCCCCTTTCGGCCATGTGCCATAATTATTGTAATATTCTACAAGTATGGCATTGTTCACAAATCTAATAATCAAACAAAAACATGGATGAAGCGTAAGACCTTGATTCAGCTGCAAGTACAAACGCATGAATACCTTCCTCCTCCTTCACACGTTTACTATAATTCTGGGGTTAATAAGAGGTTTTTCGAGAATTTTTCGCTTTTAGCGCTTCAATAATACTTCTCAAACAATCTTTGTTCGAATGCCAATTTAGGATGGAATCATATCAAGAGAGTAGATGGCAAAAGCTGATTTGGGACCTAGTTTGTCGCAGACTTCGTCCACTTAACTGAAATAATCTAAACCAAACCTTCACGCTAGACAATTTGTGTGCTATATATAATTTACATGGCAAATTTTCGTGTCGGTGGTTTTCTTTATACGCGAGGAAGCGAGCAGAACTAAAACCACACTATTTTATTTCTTGCATGTTGGCAATTTTTGCGACATGTTTGAAGAAAACCGGTTAAAAAATGAGGAAGTTATTCAAGTTTTTATTTTAGGTAGTACGAAAAACCCGATTTTTTCATTTTTTTGTAATTTTTTGTGTGAAGTCAATGTCACAGGAAAAATATCAAGTACTCTACATAAACTCATAACATGAGCTATGTTTTGCATTAAGTGCAAAGAACATCAGCTCATCCAGTAAAAAATTTGTTCGGGTGCAACTTTGCTTTGATTTTTGCAAAAAGCCGTACCCACCTTCAGTTTTATCAAATTTTCTGCCAAACCCAGGGGGCCTGGAGATTGAAAAGTTGGTCTTGACCTATATTATTAAATTTGCAACATGTGTCTAGAGTTTCATCAAAATCAGTCGAGAAATGTGGACGTGCATAAATAGCATATACATACGCAGATAGACACACGCAGACATAAATTATTCTAAGGAAATTATTACAAAATCAACCCCATTCAGTGGCATATAAACATTTCCAGGGAAATTAAAGACTCAAAGACACAAGCAGGTAAATATTTAAAGAGAAATTACAAAACTTACACTGGACAAAGAATAAGTAATAGCTAATAGTTTAAAGTAATTCTTCTTCTGCCAATATCAGTATAGAGTATATTCACTGTTGATAATAATCAGCAGCAGCCAGACATGATCAGTGCTTGCACATAGCCTTTTCTGCTATCACTTATTCAATTACCTAACTGTTCAAAAATGATTAACCTTGGAATACTAAAGACATAGTTGTTTATGGTCAAGACAATGATTTTGTTTGTACCAAAAAAGGAAAATTCTTCTGTCACTTTTTTATGCATATGACTAAATAAAGAATTCCCACACACTTGAAAAAGTCCAATAAAAATCCATAACTGTCACTAAGTTGATGATAGACCTGGAGGAATCCTACAAGAAGTACTAAAGTTAACAAGCTTACCACAAATTTCACATTGAAATTATTAACATTTCTAAATAAAAAAATAACAAAACTTGTAATAATTTTTTTATTTGCCTAAATGAAACTTTAAAACAGTATAATTTAATTTTTGGGTGCTTGCCATTTTGTAATATGTTAGAATAAAGAATTATGCATTACTTGAAAATGCCTAACTTAGTAAACTTAAAAAAATTATAGGCCTAACCATTATATCTCAGTCAGGCAATGCATTTGAATGTTTTTTTAAGCAGATGACTGACAAGTTGCTTCATTTAGTGAAATGCAGCAAAAATACACTAATATTTCATAAACATGAAAAAGTAGTAAAGAATAAATAACTGATGAAATTTTAAATTTTGATTTTTAAAGAGTTGTAGAGGATAGATGATACTTGACTTGGGTTTGATTACAAAAATAGTTTATCTACGAAATTGAAGACCTTTAGCCAATTAATTCCAAGAAAAGATCTGGATAATCAGTTATAGAGCAAGTTGTTTTGCTTCTGGATAACTTTGAATGTTATAATACTGCCAAATTTGATTATAAATTTTGAGGGAATTACCAAAAGCACACTTGACTATGTGCTTAGTTGGGGAAATGTGAGATGTTCTAGTTTTTAACAAAGTTTGCACTGAAATAAGTGGTGAACTAGTATACCATTTATACCCACTGAAACTTATTTTTTCTTAGATACGAAAATGCAGTGACTGTAACCATGAAGTTTACTGTCAGTGCATTGATGCATGGTTTTGTGTGTTATATTGGCACTTAGGGTGTAAACAGAACCTGAGACAGTGCATAATTATCACTAATTTAAATTTAAGAACTATTGAGTTTGGTAGGATATCCAAGGAATGGTCTAAACCAAAAAGCAAAAACTAGATCAAAAGATGACATATCTGTGTCATTACAATAAATATCTGGTGTTGAAAAAAATGGAAGACAGTAAATTGATACCAACTACAAAGGTACTGATGAGTAAGATACCACATGAGCTTAGAACAGTAGCAGAAGTTGTGTAAAGTAAAGAAGGAATAAAAGAAAACAAAGAGTAAATGGGTTTCATCCAATTTCCGGTGTTTTTTTTTTGGCAACACACCTAATCAGAGATGGCAAGAAGTTTCCTAGATCAAATATAAATGAAGAGAACTAGAACATATTGCAAAGAATTGCCCTCTGGGAAATGAAGTAAAAGGGGAACTTTTGTGCTGGTAGTTAATTCTTCATCAGGTCAACAATGCAATACCAGTAATAGAAGTTTTTTTTTAGGGGTAAGGGTAATATAAGAGTAGCTTCTGTGGATACTGGATGCACAACTACTTTGTTTGCGAATGGATGGGGTGGGAGTGGCATTTTAACAGTACAAATACAAGGTGTACATAATTGTACAAGCAATCATTATTGAACATATTATTGACAGTATTGACAGTATTGATATTGTCATTGGGATGAAAGTAATCAATAAATAAGGAGGTGTGACTGTTAGTAATGTCAAGGTGAGTACCCAAGCCTAATACTGTTGCATAATTTAAGATGAGGATTTCAAAGCAGAATTTGATCGAAAGAGGTAGATAATGGAGGAGGGGGTATTACAAGAGTTTGAAAAGGAGTTAGAACAATGGATTACAGAAGGTATTCTCTTGCTTATGATGACTACTGCCCACACTTATGTAATCTTCAGAATAGAAGTTTGTTCAAAATGCCATGCAGGTTATACCACATTTGTGTACAAGCCTTGTGATACACAGCCCTACTCTCAGTACATGGGGTGGGGGTAGATAGAGCAAACAAGCAGATAACCTAGTACATGGTGCTGCACAGATGTACTGAGTAGTGGAAATTTTTATTTTTTTTATCTGCTTGAAATCTGCTTTTGTAATATTGTGATCATCTGGAAAGCCAAGTCAGCTCACCAGGTCATTGCTGAACTGTTTAGGCTTAGGATTGTGCATTTTCTGCTGGAAGGCTACCTGTCAGGTGTGTCCCACAGGAGAGGTAGGCGAGAACATCCACACACACTCACACCTCCCCACCAGAAAGGCTGGTGTTAACAGAATACCACCTTGTCATTAACCCTAAGCGCCTGAAATCTGGCAGGCCTTTTTTCCCAGATTGTGCTGTTTGCTCAAACCAAAACAAAAAGTGACACCAAACCCAGTTCATGTGTAGAAAATGTGATGTGGCACTCTGCCCATAATCCTGCTTCCAAATGTTCCACAGTCTGATGGCATATAAAGTAGACTGCACCCCAGAATTCCACAAAAACCATTCATGCAGAATATAATGCCTTACATCAAAATATTACTCATCCATTCTATTATTAGTATACAAAAAATCAAGCCTATACACACAATACAAAGAAAGTTAAAACAATTTTAAAACAGAAGGTGGTCATTTTTTGAAGTGAAGGTTAATCAGGGATCCAGTGGTGTTTTTTTTTTAATTGATTTTGGAATTCTAGGCTAGTACAAGCATTGTGAGAGTCAGAGTTAAAGAGAAAAGGAGGAAGAGGAAGAAGAAATGGAGAGAAAAGGGGGTGATAAAAGAGAAAAAAAAAGATATCCTAAATGTGACCAAGAATTGGTAATGAAGTCAAACCTCACAATCCAAATGCTATTTTACCTCTTGCTCATTTCTGTAGGAGGAATTTGTGAATATAAACCACAGAAAAGGCAAAAGAATCAGGAGGAAATAGAAATTGAGATTCTGGAATAGGAAGAAACGAGACAATACATGAGAGCAATAAGAAACACATCCAACCGTCCTTCCAAATGAAGAATTATGGTTAATTGATGGATCTATGGTATTTGTCTAATGGAATATGGATTGCTGCCCCAGAAAAGGAAATGGATTTCTCTAAATTGTGCTGGTGAAAACTAAATTAATACTGTTCTCTCACTAACCACTGCTGAACTATTATCAGGCTGTGTGACTGTTGGAGATTTTTTTATCCCTCCATTATCAAGCTAAGGAAAAGAATATTTCACACTTCTTGTTAACGATTCCAACATATGTGACAAAATCTTTGTCTTCTTTTTTTTCATCTGCTTTATACACTTCCAACAAGTATTGGACTAACAAACTTTTCTCGCTAAAAATCTAAGTCAGAATATTTAGTTTCTTCAAAGCAAATTTATCCTGTTTTTTTTTTATAGTACAAAATTACAGTATTCTTAGTGTTCTACCAGTGCTAAGAAAAGTCTTGTTTTTTCTTGTTGCAGCATTCTTCTCTGCAAATTTGCTTGTATCTTCTAAAATAAGCATGAAATGTAATCCCATAATCTGAATTGTATGTGAATTTAGTGTGCCATTTGCCACTGATCGGGAGTGAAAAAAACTTGGACAATTTTTCGTCTTATTTCAACTAAATTTTGTTGCGATTTCTGGAGTTCCAACAACTGTTGTTGTTGTAGTTTTAACACTTGGACTAATAATTCTTCCATACTTAAAGAATATCTGTTTTTTCCTTCTTTTTTTACACACACACCAAAGAAAAAATTAAAACATGGTCCTAATTTCTCATTGTTACTGCATATAGATTTTGATTCCTCATCACCACTGTTATAACTGTTATGTTTTGCTTAGGCTACTTGCCATGACGTCATTAAAATTCTTCCTGACTCCAACGGACTGGTATTTACCAACATCCCCACAAGGCAGGATGTAGCATAAGGCCAATATTTACGTGGGGCAATACCGAGTCTGTAGTCTCGTGCAAAAATTCCCCATAGACCCCGCATACATGGGGTCGGGTTTGTCTACCTTCCCAAACAACACTCTCCCCATAGGCATAGCCTTGTTTGAGTTCCTCTCTGCAGGCAGAGAGTTCAATAATTCAATCACAAGCCTGGCAGTGAACTGCCTGACTGCGACGGACTTCTCCTCATTCACTTTGAGTTTTTTATTTAAGGCGTCTTGCCTAGTTCTTTTGTGTTACCAGGGATGTCATTTTCTCCACAACAGTAATGAAGAAAGAAAAATAGTTTGCTTAAGTGTAAGAGTATTGAAAATTCTTCATGTGGAGTGAAGTTGGTAACAAACCAGGGTACACAAGATTCCTGACAGGTTATGAATATGAACTTCTCTTGTGACAGCATGCTGGATTACTTTCTATGTGTGAACAGAACACACAGATCTTAGTGTGAATATACCGGGTTTCCCTTTAGAATATTCTAAAAAAAAATATTATGAACAAGGAATAACAAATGATTATCTGGTTGTAATTTTATCAAAGAAATTTCATAGACGGATTAAAAGACGAAATTTCATAGACGGATTAAAAGACGAAATTTGAATAAAATAATCAAATGTGTTCATTACTGAATTTCAAAATATGAATTACAATTTAAGATATTTCTGTACAGGATGGGAACAGTTAACATTTCTTTGGGAAACTGAACTTAGATCAATATCCTATCTCAAACATGATCTTTTCTCATTTGCAATATCAATGATAGCTCTATGCTTAGCTAGTTTGAATGTGTGAAGGATGAGATAAATCTCAAAGAACCAGACATGTGATCTTTAGTATGAACTTTTACTGTGTACAAGCGATATTTGTCATCTTATTATGAAAGCCATTCTTGCAACGTTTATTAAGCTAGTCTTTAAAAAGTATGTATGATCACCTAGTTTGCAAACCTAGTGGACAAGGCTATATGTATTAGATGTTACTATGAAAAATTTAGAGTTTAGTTTCATTCAGGTTTATACAGATCAAATAAACTTTCGTGATGACTTTCAAAGCGGATGATTATAATGCTGTTTTGCTTCACCCCACTAAAAGACATGGAACTATTTGTCTGGCTGCAAAGAATTTTGACATCAAATTGTTTCAGGACTTTATTAACAGGTTTGGCCTGATGGATAACTTAAAGCACAAGTTCAGAGAATGAAGACTTAGAATAACTGGGATGCTTTAAAGTGTTACACTCATTTCAGTGTTTAATATTCTACTTTCCAGTTTTTTCACACTTTGGCATATTGCATAAATTGTTTTCCTTATTCTTGATGTTGGAATAATTTCTTCTGCTTTAAATACTTCTCTCAGATTAAATTCAAATATGTAAACATGTATTTAAATTCAAACAATTTTCTTTGACATTCAAATTCCAACATGTATTTCTTTGAAATTCCTAAAACAGACCTACAACCATAACGCTAGTTTCACAAGAAGGCACTATAATTGCTATTCATCTCTTCCTAGAATCTTCACACTTCAGAATCTCCCCATAAACACACTTTTGACATTAGTCTGAATCCCTAGTATTCATTCTTATTACCTTTCCACATAAACAAAATAAAATGAATTTGCTAATCAACATTCTAATTTGCTAATCTATATTCTCAGCTCAAAAATTATACTATTTCTTTCCATTAGCATTTTCACAAGCAGTATGATTTTGGACAATTCTCTTCCCTTCAGGTTCAACTCATATATATTGTAAATCTTTACCGTGATAATCTGTCACTTTAATTCCCAGCTCATTTATTAGAGCTCCCACAAATCAATTCACTGATAAGACACCTTATTACCAAAATATACATCAAATCCTCTAATATTCTAATATCCAGTAATATTCTGTAATGTAACACCGATCCTATCGCACTGTGTCAATTGTAACACGATCTCTGGTCAAGGCATCCATGTGACACTGTATCCTAACCCCACTGGGCCAACATCATCCACAAGACCGGCCATTGGTCCTGTATGGTCCAGTATTACAGGTTAGACCTAAGTCTAACCTGTAGTTTCAAATGTCGAGTTGATTCCACTCACCAACTATGTTGTGATTTTTTTATCCTGGTGAGTAGTTATCTGGTCATAGAATTCCAAAAGCTCTCTGTTGGTCTACCTGCAAATTTGTTGTGTGAGAATCGGGTTAACAGCAAATAAATAAGGCCAAGTCAATCCGGTTTTAGAGGGACAAAAGTTATATATATATATATATATATATCTCAACAATACATATAATAATACAATTCTCATGGCAAAAAGTTGAATGTCTCTTGCATATGAAAGATAATCAGCAAAACAAAAGAAAACACTTTGTTTAATTTTATTAAAGGAGAGAGGTGGCTTCATTTTAACCCTTTTTGGTCTGTTCTTAGCGCAACTACTACAACTGTTGCTGTTCTTCCCGTCCTCAGTAGTAGTAATAGTAGTAATAATATTAGTGGTAGCCACAGCACATGTTAGCAGACACTTCGTTCCAATCTCTGACATCACTTCCTCTCCTCCTCAAGTCTCCAACTTGACTCTCCACTGTCTCTAACCCAAATCTGCTCTGCTCAACTCTGCTCTTTATATAGAGTACTGGTGACATATTTGTTTTTTTTTTAGTGTGAACGTACTGACATACTTTTATTAGGAACAGGATCGACCCATTTACCGAAATACTTCTGAATTAAAACTTCACACTCATTTCATCTTTCAGTTCCCTGACAATATTGCCATTGTTCTAAGTTTATCTATTAATAGCTCTGAGCAATTTTGGTAAACTTTACATAGATTCATGTTGTCTTGTTATTGATAAAATTAACCTTTAGATCAAGATATTCTGAATTCTATTTTCTATTAATAATCTGGTATCTTTTGTACGCTTAAAGAGAAAAAAAGATTGCATTTCGTTTTCTAAATAAAATCTGTAACATTTACATTTCAAAGTCTTTACAGAATTTTTAACATCTTGGTTCTTTTGAAAACGCCTTTTTTTCCTGTTTTCCAGCATATTCTCCTTTATTATCATTATTATTTCAAGGGGGATATTGCCCCCTGCCCAGTAATTATCTATTCTTTCACCAAGAACAACATCAAAATACTCCCAGTAATCCATTATCATTAATTTATCACAGCATCACCCAAAATCAATATTTCCATAACCCACTAGACAAATCTTTATTACCAATTTTTATCACTTCTTAAAAGCACTTCACTTCATTATAACTTTCCAGGCTGATATATTACACCCCTCCTCCAAAGTCTGGGAGAGAGAGTGGGGTTCACCACATGAACTCCCTCTTGAAACACCATGTGCCCATACCATACTAGCAGCCCAGAATTCCCTCTATGTGCATAACAAGCAGCCACCAGATGGCTCAGGACTTCTTAATGGCCAGTCTTCACCTAACAATGTGTGGTCCCCAAGTAACCCCAATTCCATCGTTCAACCAAACCAACTTTATCAGTCCATCAGTTTGTATTCATCCAACAATCAAATGACAAGGAAGACACTATCCCCTCATTAATTTACACAAAATCCCAAGTCATTAACTATTATGGCCTTCAATTTTAATTATAAGAATGAATAAGTACATGAAATATTTCCTATGTTCCAGTCATACCTGAAACTTGACACTAAAAGGTGATATGAAATTGTATTTAATTACCAACTAAGCACCACATCTTTTCATCACTTGCCTAGATATCACTAAAATTATGCACACTTTCTATAAAGCAAAATAAATACCACCTCCATTTTTAAAAAACCTTATTAAAGATGAGGAAACTATCTGATCTAAACAACGCCTCAATGTCAGAATATTGAAAAGTAAGATCCCACTGGGTGCAACCAAATATCCCATGGCATCGAATAGATAACAAAATAAAAACAAATGCAAATTAACATGAGTAAACATCTTTTCAATAAGTTCCTGTTATACTCCTGCTGTCAGATAAGAAATAAAATCATTCTTTTGACCAAGTTTCATACAAACCAACAGAATAAGGAAATTACAACTATAAACTAAGTTACATGCAACATTTAAACACAATGACAGTTTCCAGATTTTAACGCCCCACCTCCTACTTTAAACACAATGCCAGTTTCCAGTTTTCAACGCCCCACCTCCTACTTAATTCAACCTCATGAGTGCCCTTTCAAAAGTGGATGTAACAGAAGACCACTGCTGTTCAAGATGAACTGCGACATGTAGCAGTGCTGGCACTGCTACATGTTGCAGCTAAGGTGCAATGACTGGAAGAACAAGGCAACAATGCAGGCAGATTCACCTAATGTAAGACCTAAGTAATTGTAATGTGTAGCTCAAAGAACCAATCTTGGCAATAACAATTATAAAATAGATTCTACTGATGCTGCTGATCATTACACAATTCTAAAACACAACCCAAGAGTAAATCATTCGAATAAGGATCTCTTTCTCCTGCACTGAACCACCATAGTAGCCAGTGTACCAACCCTCCATGTCTGCATGCAAACATTTTGCGCCAGCCTTCCTTTTAAATCTTTTTCTGGTTGTCCCAATGCTTCACTTGTGTATAAGCTCTAAAATTGCCTTTTTCTACTTTGCAAATAAAGTATTTTGCATCCTTAACACTTTCACAAAGGAAATTTAACCATTAATATTATTCACTACTTTCCTTTCCACTGTATTGTTTTTCAAGGACACTCTACTTCACCACTTAATTTCAGCTATGGTCATTTTCTGTTGCCATAGCAGGATATGACAGCACAACTGCAAAATTCAAACATGCTATCATTCATTCATCACTTGCATTAGCAGGATAAAATTTTTGCTTTGCAAACAAAATCACTTCTAGAATGTTAAAGGTTAAATATCATAAAGATTTCCAACCAAAATATTCTACTACACAGGACTCAAAAAAATAGTAAATGAATATAAGCTTTTCTCACATTTCCTATTACCAATGTTTCAAGTGACAGAAGGCATTCAAAAATTAACTTACAAGCAAAGATTGCTTTAAAAACATTTCTTGATGTTTAGCAACAAAAGTTATAGAAAATCAACCAGCTCACAGAGGATAAAATAATGATTTCCCTTACAGGCCACCATACCCAAAAGCAGAATCAATTCCGTCTAGAGCTATCAACACAAACTGGTATTGCTAATGGCAACAGCAACAAACATCACCTACTCCAATCAAAGAGACTCTCAACTTGCACTGACTGAAGGTAAAGTTTTTAAAAAGTTTAAAAATAGGTATCACAAAAATATTTTTTTCCTTAATATATCTTATAGATTTTCCTCTAGCTTTTTATGTTTTGACAAAACAGCAAAAAATATTACCAAATTTATCTTACTAGTTCAATTAGCAACTGAATCATTGTAACACCTTTTGCTGCCACTTACTTGCTGTGGTTAAAGTGTTGTCCTAACCCTGCACTGGCCAATGTTGACGCTGGTCCAAACTGGTTGTTGGTCACTGGCCGCTTTGATCCACACAATCTCTGATCACATTGTGTTCTTGATCTCAGAGCAGTGGAAAATCAAAAGTCATAGTCTTGCAGCATTAGACAAGCTATGGCAAGTGCTATATTAAGGAAGAAATATATCTTCATGACAAAAAAATAAAACGAGAGTTTCATGGGATAATTGGATTATATAGCTCTTGGTATAACAAAAATTAACACATCAATCACTCTAGTGACACTGAGCCTTGTTCAAACTTCTGGAAGGCTGTGTTCAGAGTCTTGGAGTCAGAAATTCTGGTTGGCAACTAGTGTGGATTTCAGAGGAACTCAATGCGGGAACTTATATGCACTTTGGCCCAAAACTAGCATGGGGTCAAAGGGTTCTTGGGGTTTGTTGAGTCTTTAATTTTCACATTAATTCTAATAAAGGCTTTCTTTGTTCCCTATCTCTGCTTTCTTAATCAACTTTTCAAATTTAGAAACTTATCCACTTTCCTTGGGAGTAGTCACAGGGATTGCTTTTCCTTTAACTCCAATCTGCTTCATTTCATATCTTGCACCACTACTCTGCACAGGCAGGATTAAACTCTGCCTCTTCCTTCTCAGTATTCTAACCACTTCTTCAAGGCACATAACTGTCTTTGTGACAAATCCAATTTTTAAAATGCATAGGAAAAGGACATGTTTTATTCTCCCCATTAATTTCAATTTTCTGGCTCCTTTTGCACAAACCAGAACATCTTCTTGGCACAATATGATTAATCTTCATAACCTTAAACCTAAGAAAAAGGGTTCGTTCCTTGTTTGCGTCAGTGAAAATATGATTCTCATCTCTTTCCATTAATGTTTTCCTAATTTCACCAATTTGTTTTCATCAATGAAAATATGTTTGTTTACCTAAATTCTCAACAGAGAGACTCTTTGTTTTCCATCCCTGGGCCAGTCACCGTCTCAGCAAAAATACAGGCCAGATCACCTGCCTAATATGACGGATCAATTTTCATAATCTAAACCTTTTCAGCAGGTTCATTCTGTGTTTTCATTTCTCAAATAGTTTTCGCTAAAAGAAAAAAATATATATATATAATTCTTTTCTGCTTTTCTGTTCGCCAGTGATATGTGTTTTTCTAATTTCAAGAAAAAGATAAAATTGTTCCCCAAATCTGTTTTTGTCTGTATACCAGACTCTCTTGATAGATAAGAAAAATAAACTAAGAAAGAAGAAATCCATATGGTCCTATTTCTACCAAAGAAAATGTCTCCACTTTCTCTCTCTGTATATCTTCCAACCTATATTTAATTTTGGGCTTAACCATTTTTTTTCTGATTAGAAGTAATGTTTAACCAGCTCACAGCCTCAGTGTCACATTATAACCATTCAAAGATTTTCTGTCTTGAGTACGATCAGACCAGAAGCCCATTTTAGCAGTGTATATGTGAAGATGCTGGTTTCAAACAATGCACACACACACAAATGGGAGCTTGTCAACAGGCTGGCACACATGGGGATTTTGATATCCTATGATCAGGTCCTGTCGCTTTCCACACAGCTGGGAAGCAATGCCTGCCACCTTTACTACCAGGAGCAAGTAGTCTGCTCTCCCAACTAAAATGAATCTAGGCTATTCACAACGAATGTCAGCATTTGATGCTTGATCATGGGTTTCCTTGTTCACCATTTTATCTAAAATTAATCTAAATATCACTAGCATCTCCCAAAATGTGACTAAAAGCTATCTAGTATGTCTTCATTCAATAAACATTCACTAAAACCTTCAGTAGCAAACTTTATCTAACTTCTGTGTGTCTTTTGGGTGTCTGCTAGTGGCCATTTTGGAAAATGACCAGCACAGCTGCCAGGGGGTAGTTGGGCGATGACTCCACATCTAAATTTGTTCATAATATATTGGTCTACCTCTGTGTCAAAATTGCTGCTTTTAAAAAAAAAAAAAAAAAAAAAAAAATGTGCAATAGGTTAGCTTACCCACAGTACTAATAACCAATATTTCTGGAACATTCCAGATTCTACCATCACTTGAAACTGGCATTACACCCAAGTTCCATCTTAAGACAAAAGTTGACTCGACCTGTGCAAAGTCGTCATCAGAAATAATCATTTCTACCCTTAGTTGGAGCTAGAAACTTGATTATTGCACTGGTTGGAAATGTAATGTCAATGACTTGGCCAATATAGAAACTGGAATAGTAATGTATGGCAACCCATTGGCCTTGTCTCTCAGATCTGAAGATCACTTGATATGGTTCTTCTTCATCACAGCTACCAGAGCTAGTCACTGTGTCTTCAAGTTCCTGTCATGTAATTTCAATGGCAGTAAATTTATCAGCTACAAAAAGCATCATGAGAAGAATCTAAAAATGCTCTTTAAGTCATCTTCTCTTTTAGTGGCTTAAAATATTCTTGGTTGTGTTAAATGTTTGTTGAACTGCTTTATTAGTCTTGACTGTTCTATCCTTGTATTAGGATAGTTTGCAGAACCATTTAAAAATCTGCAAGTAAAAATATACAATTCTTTGAGCTGCCTCTTTTTTCACTTACAAGAAAACCATCTCTCAGGAACACTGAACAGAAGATTCATCATAAGCACATGTAAATTTAAAAACCTAAAGTAATCTCCAGATATGGAAAGCACTTGGAAAAAACAGATTTGCAATACCAGGAAAAATCAAAAATATATGGGGGGGGGAAGGGTCTTAAATTTTATAAGTTTAGGCTTTCACTTCATAAAGAAAAAATACAATCAAAAATTTATGTAAAAATAAATGAACTGAAAATTTTAAAGCTACGTTTCTTTTTGTGAATGGCAATGTTTGCCCATGAATTGTTATTGTGAAATTAGGTGTTAAAATTTTAAAATATGCTTAGAAGTAGGTACCTCCACTAATTCGGTATAAATTTTTGAAACCTAAGTTTTAAAATGATTTTTTTTTAAATAAAAAAAAAAAAAAAAAAAAAAAAAAAAAAACATTCTTGAAGATTATTTTAGCTTTAATTGAAAGCTAAATGATTAAATTTACTATTTCCATTAAGCAAAATGCTCTGATGTATTTGAAATAGAAATTATATAGATTGGAATGTCAATTATTTGGTCGTTTTCACAAAATCCATTACAAGGTGACATTTTTCACATTAAGACATTTGTAAACAATTATCGGTTTTAAAAATCTTCCAAAAAAATATATATATTTGTGAGATCTTATTTGAGGAAAATTAGCAAATTTAAAGTTAAATTAATCTGAACAAATATTACATAGTTATAGCATAAAAAGCTTGGTATACAAGCATTTCTTAACCATGGGTCCTGTTTTTTCGGTAGTGTTGATTGAGGTATTTTTTTTTGTTTTTAACTACCTAGTAATTTTTACAAATTAACATTTTCAGCAATTATCTAATATTTTATTGACTTTTAGTTACTATAGTGTTATAGCTTGAACATGCTTTCTGAAAAAATAAAATAAAAATACTATAAAAAAAAAAAAAAAAAAAAAAAAAAAAGAAAAAAGTAAAAAACTGCTAAAAAAAAAAAAAATAAATAAATAAACTCTATTGATGTATGACCTGCACTAAAATTGTTCCCCACCTCAGCAGTCTATTTGCCGTATAACCGGGTAATCTTTTTATGACCCGAAAATACTAAGTAGCGGTTTATGGTCCGTTTGTAGTGTGAAAAATCTCCCGTGTATGTAACGGTGAAATTTCGTGACTGCGTAAATGATCGCTAATGCTTCTTTCTCTATTTGAGAATAGTTTTTTTTCCGCTGGGAGCAGGGTCCTTGATGCGTGAGCGATGGGCTTTTGCGTTCCATCTGGCATTTTATGAAGGATACACGCTCCTATTCCATGCGAGCTTGCGTCGCTAGCAACTACGATCTCGAGGTTCTGGTCGTAGTGCAGAAGGAATAAATCCGATGTTAGGATTTTGATAGTTTTCTCGAATGCCTCCTGGCATTCGGGTGTCCATTCCCAAACCTTATCTTTCCTTAAAAGCTCGTTCAGCGGGGCACGGAGGTTATGCATGTTTGGGATAAACCCTTGATAGTAGTTCGCTAACCCCCCCAAAAAAACTGTAGCTCTGTGACGTTTTCGGGAACTGGCATGTCCTTAATTACAATGACCCTTTCTAGGTCCGGTCTTCTACTGGCTTTGTCTATGATGTGACCCAAATATTTAATTTCTTTCATGAAGACGTCACATTTGATTTCCTTTTTTTTTTTGAAGCCATAGTCTTGTATTCGTGAAGATACTTTGTGGATGTGTTCCCGGTGTTGTTCCAAGCTTTTACTGTATTAATATGTCGTCTAGGTAAGCCGTTGAAAAATCAAGTCTACCCAGTATGGTGTCCATAACCTGCTGAAAAATGGCTGGTGCGAATTTGACTCCAAATGCAAGCTTTTCAAACTTGTATAAACCTCTATGTGTATTTATACATAGTAATTTTGAGCTTCCTTCCTCAACGGGTATCTGGAGATAAGCTTCGCTGAAGTCGATTTTTGAAAAGAACTTGCCTCCATTAAGTTTCGTAAAAACTTCTTCCGGGCTTGGAAGTGGGTAGTGATAATCTTTTAGTGCTGCGTTTAGTCCAGTAGAAAAATCTGCGCACACGCGGATTTCCTTAGACTTCTTCACATACACTACTAGTGCTGCCCACTGGCTATATTCCACTTTAGATAAAATGCCAGTCTCTACAAGTCTGTCTAATTCCTTGTCTATTTCCTCTAACGAGACAAAAAGGCACATTCCAATTTTTCTTAAATATTGGTTGAGCGTTCTCTTTTAGCTCAAATTTTGCTGACATCTTTTTGCATCTACCAAGGCCAACCGAAAAGACCTCGGGGAAGGTTTCTTTTAATTCCTTCTTTAGTTTATCTGACTGTCGTCAGATTTTCTATTTTCTGACAAAAAGTAGAAATTGGTAAGTCCCACAGATTGAACTTCTGCATTCAATCTGTGCCAAATAGATTGTGTTTTTTAACACAAACATTTTTAATTTTTTGATTGTTCCGTTCAAAGAAACATTCGCAATAATTTCACCTTCAAACTTAATTTTTTTACCGGTCACCAACCTAGCTATTTTGTCGGTTTTTAGCATGGTTGGTTTATTTAATCTTTTCCAAGTATGTAGGTTAATTGATAAATCAGACCCGGAGTCTAACTGTAAACTGACTTTTATTCAGTATTTCTACCTGCACATACTTTATATTATACTTATATTTTTGACGTCCAGTTAGACTGTTTTTGTGGTTCTAATCCGGCTCCCCCCCTTTATTCTTTCTGCAATGTGAACTCTTGTGCCCAACTTTATTACAAGTTGGGCAGGTTCTAAACCGATATTGGCAATCTTTAAACCAATGAAGTACTCCACAACAGTAACATGGACTAAGCAGTAAATTTTTCGGTTTTTGATCGAGTTGACTTTTTCTTAGGAGAGTGAAAATCTTTTTTGGTTTGACTTGTTTTTGAAGGGCAGGAAAAATGTGGTTTTCGATGTATTTTTCTCATGTGTGCAACGCCTGACTCTTCAATGTCTCTAGAATCATTTTTTTTTTTTACACTTATATATTTTTGGCAGGTTAATTTTGTAAGGTTAAATTTGGTTCTCCCTCTAGCCTGGTTAGGACTCCTAATTTCTGCATCTTTCGACGATACAAGTCCTTGAATGAATATTAGACATTTTAAATTGTCTGCGGTAAGTTCGGCTAATTTAAAATCGTCACAATGTTTAACTACCGATGCGAACGTCGAGTAGTCTTCGCTGTCTTTCTTGGTTAGGTATAAGCATTTCCACCTTTTGTGAAATAACGACGTTTTGGGGCTGAATAGTTCTGTAAGGAGATTTACAGCTTCAATGAAAGTTAAATCACTAGTTTCTCGGGGTAATATGTAGTCCACGAAATTGCTATGTTCAGTAGTCCCTAATTTCCGGAGCAGTAGGCGTAGTTTTTTTTAGCGTCTGTTCATTTTCCACAATCTATTTCGAATAGATCCTCATACCTTCTGAAACATGAAGCGAAGGTTTTATCTTCGTCTGGCGAATAAATGAAATTGTCAATTGCACTCCAAATCGCGTTTTGTGAAAAAGTAGTTTCGCTCTCGGTATTTTGACCCTTATTCGACCCTGTTTGTAGAAGCAATTCTTCAAACTTTTTCTGTTGTTCTATCATTTGTCGCTGTAATTTTAATTGCTCTTCTTCATGTTTTCGCTGTTGTTCTTCGTATTTTTCTTGTTGTTCTAATTGTTTTTCGTCGTTTCTTCGCTGTTGTTCAAACTGGAGTCTAACCAGTTCTAACATAGTAGCTTTAAACTCTTCCATGTTTTACTTTTCAATATTACGCTTCTACGTAAGTTTACTTGTACCAAGCCTTTGTATTGCTCGGAGGAGAGAAGAAAAAAAACAAATCACTTTTTTCACTTTAAATGTGTTATTCGCGTACACAGTAGATTTTTGGACAACTGCGAAACGTATTTCGGCGCTGGAAACAAAATAATTTCCTTGTTAAGACAATGCCAGAACAAGAAACATTAACTTTTTCTCTACGAATAAAAAAATCGCTTTTGGTTAGTAAGAATAATAAATCAACTTACCAATTTTTTTTTTTTTTTTTTTTTAATGATTTCACGTCAAGTTCGTTAAATTCTAGTCACCAGTGTTGTAGACACTGGTAAGCAAATTGTTTCTTTTATAGTTCTCTCGTGGAGTTCTGGTAAACCAAAAAAAAAAAAATATTTTTATAGTTCTGCTGTGGAGTTCTTTAAATCCTCGTCGCCAGTATTGTGGACCCGGAAGACGTCCGAAAGAAAACTCGAACTCAGTAATTCAGTGAAAACGTATTATTAACAAAAAGAACGAATACAGAAGTGGTGCACGTCCGTCTGACGTCTAAGTACAGTAGTCAACTCGTCTGCTATCTACAGTATTCTTGCGAGGCATAATATAGTCATAAGACGAGTTTATTTTGTCCATGAAGGTAGGTCCCCATAACAGTTACAAGGAGAGAAAATAATCTTTTGATAAATAATAGAAACAGCTGATTCAGCAATTTATTTTCTTTTTATATTCAATAAACATACTGTTATAGTTGCCAACAGTATTGTGCATTTCTTTGAAGTTCTTATTCCAGCCCTGATTTCTAATGTGGTCCTTGGACACAAAGAGACAAAATTTACTACAGCTACAAATAGGAATTATACAATCCTGTCTGTGGTACATAATGTACATATTTGGTCAATTCCAATATCGTAAAATTTTGTGAAACCCGAATCAACCTTACTGAGACAATACATCAGCCCCAACTGAGAAGGGAAGGGAATGCTGGATTACCCATAAGGTTGATATTATTCAACAAAGCTAGCAAAGGGAGAGAAGAGTGTGATAGGGTGTGGGCTACAATTTTAATGAAGCTTCTAGTTAAAGGTGGTTCCTTTGAAATATACCTCCCAAGAAATGCTTATCCATCAAAATACTAAAATTTGTTTTTTATACTTTCATTTCCCTTTCTTTTCTGATTCCAAAATTGACTTTTCATATAGACCAACACCCAGATAAGCCCTATTTCTGGTTTGGTTGTCACTTGATCTCCCAAAAACCCTCGTCCATCCCTTTTACTTCCCTGATACTCTTCAGTTAAAGTGAATGCTGCTTAGAGAAGTAGACTTAAAAAAGAAATACCTATTGTCCATTAAACAGAAACACTTGAGATCAAGGTAAAACCACATTCCTCTTTTCTAAGTGAATGTCCTTCATTATCACAAGGTAAAGTGGGTCAAATAGTTTTTTTTTAATTCTTCACTTTATCTTTCCATAGTTGCCATTTTGTGTGATCTACCACTTCGTCCCCAGCCCCTCAACCTCCGGCGTCTTCCTCTTTGGGTTGAGGTGTCCACTCGGTCCGAACCGAACTTAGGGGTAACTGGCCGTACGCTCCCTGAGTACCCGTAGATTATTTCGACCGGTCAACTGGTCAAGTCCTGCTCGCTGCCCACGCTGTGTTAGTTTTTAGATCCAGTAAGCGGGGTGTTGTCCATATGTTCACGGTCGACTGTGAGAGTTGGCGCTAGGAAGTTTTAGAATGTGGCAAAATAAAACAAGAAATAATATCTGCAGAAGCCAGACAACAATGGAGGGGGGGAGATATTGACGTCGTTTATATAAGATAACATCAAAACAGAGATTACAGGGAGAATAAAACATTTAACATAAATGAGAAAAGAAAAAGACAAAATGCATCCAGCGAATTCCCAACAGAGAGAGGGTTTGTGTGTGATAAACACGTATTGAATCGCCTGGGGTAGGTTTATAACTAATAGTCCCGTCTCATACAGACTTCTCAGAACAGAGGTTAGTCTTCTCTCTCTCCTCCAAAATTCTCCCGCAAATCTCTCGTCTCACTGCGAAGATAGTCTCGTGACTCTCTCGACAACAGTCTCTTTCCCCGACTCTGCTTTATTAGCAAAATCTCGAGTTAATATAGAAAAAGGATCAGCTGATCAGAATTGACCTTCGGCCCGGCACGCAGCTACCACGAGTGTCAAAAACTATCCCTTGATATGTAAACCGATTCTCCAATTATTTACCTTATCTCAATCACGAGTTCTTCTCGCTTCACCAAAATTATACTTTGGGATATCTAAACATTGATTCAACCTTTTAATCAAAACAAATACTGTTAAACAAAACCAAGTATCTCGCCCATCCCCATTGTTTACTAGTGACCCACATCGCCTCCTGCCCAGAGATCGTGTTTCTCATCGGTAAACACACATCTTAACCCAAATTGTACTTTGATATATAAACACCGTTTCCATTTCCAGTCAATAAAAGTTATATTTGCGTGTGTGCGTTCATGTGGGTATATGTGCATACCTCTCTCTGTTACAGTGATTTGCTTATCTTCCTAATTGCCACATAGTGAAGACTGAAGAGTGTGCTTCTTTAAAAAGTTATAATACAATTTTGAGCCCAAAGATTCTATTTCTATTTTCAAAGCTATATAAATTTCAATCTATTTTCAAGTATAAATTACTATCATAATTCATTAATAAATGACAGTTGTCATTGAACAAACAAACTGAATTCTTGAAATACAGGTTTACTGAAATAAATGAGTGGAGACAACAAAAGTCACAATGTGTTGCGTGCTGGAAATTATTACCTGTTGAACCATTCAAGAAAAACCAGTTATCTGTACAATATACACTCTTTCCTTTAAAGGCTATAGCATTATTTTGAAAATTTGGAAGAAGAGATTCGTGGATGGGTCATTTGTTCAACAAACAGTATTTTGTATCAGCCTGGAAGTTGTCTACTTGTTTAACAAAAACAAAAAGCTACACACCATTGTGGAGGAACTTATCAAGCTAGTGATAGTAAAAACGGATGAAATCATGCATGGGCTAGAATATTCTAAGTGGTTGAATGTTGTTGCCTTATCTGTCAAAATGATAAAAGACTGAATTTCCAATCTTGTAGAGGATGTGTGACAGCAAATGATTGCTTCTATCATAGCATGCATTTTGCTTTCCAATTTGAGGAAACTAGACAACTGAATACTAACACATAGTGTATGTACAATAGTGTGGTGAGGATAGAATTGAATTGAATAAGAAGTGTTATTTTTTACACTGCTCAAGTTACAAACTTGAAGAATTGATATGTTTGAAAAATTAAACTTTCTTGAAATCTCCTTGGAATGAAAGAATTGTGTTGGTGCATCAGTGTTTGGTCATGAAAATGGCTTTGTGGCAAAAGTGATCAAAAGAATCAATTTTATAAAATGTAACATATTGAACAAGTGGATGTTTCATGCTTTCCCAGAAATCATGAATAATCAACTGTCATTTTACTGAAGTGTGGTGGATCTTACTCAAAAATAAAATTTTAAGGATCAATTAGAGATGTTTCTAGCAAACAAAAACAATTTACTCCTTGCTGAGAAATTCTGCAATTCCATTGACTGAAAATCTTCAGGGATATGAATTCATTGAACAAGAAATTTCAATAAATGGATATAATCTCAACAACTGAAAACTTCTGGTTCTAAATCAAAACTTGTATACTGGAACCAAAAGGGTGGGGGAATTTTTAGCAGTATGTGATCAGATTACATTCAGTAAATCTAAAAACATTATGACATGCATCCTGCTAAGCATATTTGTGAGTACTTTCCTGGTCTTGATTTAAAAAAAAAAGGTATGAATTGGATGGTTAAATCCTTTTTTATACTAGGTTCATAAAGTGGCTGAGGAGTCCGGATGTCTTTCTGAAGCTCTGCTTAAATAACAAAGTTCAAATAGTGTGACACCATTGGAAAGGTGCTAGTAAACTGAAGAAAAAAACCCCAACTAGAATGCAGAAAAACATTAATTTTTGATATATATACTGATGACCAGACAAAAGAAAATAGAAATAGAAGGAGGTAATTAAATTTCTCATCTGCCAGAGATGTAAAACAAAGAGACCATCTGGTTTTGGTCAAGACTGAGATTAAGTGATGGCATATTCTTGGAGGTCTAAGGACATCCCGGGAAGAAATAGATAATATTTTTATGACCATTAAGTAAGAGAGAGAAAGACAAACCTCTAGCAGTGAATTCGGTTGATTGATAAGGATTAACTTTTAAAAGCAGACAGGTTTCCAGAAAATAGATGAGGACAATAGTCCAAATAATGTAAGTAATGTAAAAGTGAATGAGTTTCAAAAAGTTTTGAAACAGGATTTCAGTTTCATTATTACTTTTGCACATTTTGAAATTTCAATGTTCTTTTGTTTTTGGTAAAATGAATGTTCTTTTCTTTTTATTGCTATAGATATATATATATTTTCTCCTTTTCTTTGCCTATATGACTATAGGCAAAGTTTTGGGATAACAGCATCTTTGGAAATAGTCATGATGGGATAATAGTGAACTGCTAATTTGCCAACTGCTAATATAGCATATTGTGAATCTATGAACACCCACGTATGAGGAGAAGCAGTAATTTTATAAATTCATGGATAGGTGTGTCTACCTCTATAATAATACCTATCTAATAATATAAATTTATACCTATGAAAGAGGTTCCTGAGCAAGAAAACCTTCCTGAAATATTTCTGATGTTTAAGCATTTGTTCAGATTTTGGGAAGTATGTTAGACTGATCCAAGAACTTTTCACTGTAACAGATGTCATGGTCAAGGTTTCAGACATAAATTACATTTACATTTTAAGCCAGAATATGAGATGACTTGATTCAGGGCATGATTTCCCTGGATTCATACAAGGAAAGGATGTCTTCAGGTTATGAACGAGTAACACAAAACACAATAATCGGTGAAAGAAAAACAGCGAACACATGGGTTCTATTTAATACAATTTAATTCAATAACATGAAAAATAAGAAAAGAAAAAGAGAAGATGAAAAGAAAGTTTTTTGGGGGGTGAATATGTGGTGAATTTAGCATTTAACACAGAAATTTCAATATCATGCGTTCCTAGATCAATAGAATTCTAATAGTGCTTATGTGTGCGTCTAATTCAATGTGTCATCATTTTTAGATAAAAAGATTTTAATTGATCAATAAGTTCATAGAAATAGGATGTCCAAATTCATGGATGATTTCAATGTTCTTCCTGCTGGATTTCAGATATTAATTGTTAAGCAAAATACTTACAGAGTCATTGAATTTAATGTTTGAGATCTTTTCAAATGCTGAGAATATATCCATTATTCATAGATGTAGTAAAGCTGGTTAAATCCATTGTTTCATTCAGTTACTGCTTTTTCTGCTCCTCTAGACAGATAATTGCAGGAGTTGGTATCTGATCCATTAGGTGGCTTTCTTCCAACTATTGTATCTTTGATTTTGGCACCACTGCATCTACCTGAGGTTATGTGACCTACTATGTATGATATCAGAGACCAATCATCCATCCACTGTTGTTGTCATGGCATAGGAAAGTACTGTCACCATTCACCAATATGTATACACGAAGTAGTTAGAATGAAGGGGAAAAGAAGAAAGAAAGAAGAAAAACAATGTTCTTAACTATGAAATAATAGATTAGTCTTTCTTTCCTTTAATACATAAATCATAGTACCACATCACACAGGGCACTGGCCCTGTTTAACTGCTTAATTACATGAAATTACAAGATAGTGATTTGAAGGGACTACTAACTGGATAATAATTAAAATTCTTAGGTGAGTAGGATGAATGACTGAGGAGAAAATTAAGAATGTAATGTGTTAAAATTTATGTTTTAAAATAATAAGATGAAGTTAAGAACAGTTCAAAGGTAAAATTGAACACAGAATTAATTAGACAAGATTCAGTGAAATTGAGCAAAGCTAAGGCTCCCAACCTTATCCCACTGATAAGACATGATTAATGCATTGTCCAAATTTCTGAGGTCCTGAGAAATTAAAATTTGGAAGTTTGTTTACACTACACTATCTGTCCAAAATGTGTATGTTCTTATAATTATTTTAAACAAAGAAAACATGTTTAAGTTAATCCCCAAGAGTGAGATGTGTTTATGTTGACCTCTTGAGAACAGAATTATCTTTACAGAAAGATATCTAGGAAAATTCTAAAAACAAAGGAAGTACCATATCGTTATATTTTTTAAAAAAGGTCTCCTAAAATTAACACAGTTGGGTGGAGAAATTAGATATATCAGTGTCAAATTTTAGAGGGGAAGTTGTCTATATAAACAACTGCCTCTCAAGCCAATGTAAACAAGGGTAAAATGGGCACAGGAGAAGTTGGCTCGGCATGGGATAGAGTCGACAGCTAAGAGATAGTGTGTAATATGACAAGAGAGCGCATTTAAACACTATGCTATAGTTGTGAAAGAAAAGGAAAGGTATTGTGAAGATTGATGGTAGAGAGATTAAATAGTGAGAAGAAATATCCTAGCTACTTAGAAGTAGAGCTGCGGTAGCCAATTCAGAGAAGCCAGACATATTTTTTGATCCTGTTTTGAATGGTCAAAATTTTGGTTAAAGATTTTTTTATGGTGTCAGCAGAGGATCAAAGATTAGTATAGAAAATTTTAGCATCTTTTTTGCTGTGAAAAACACACCAATTTGGAAGTTCTTGCAAAAATCAAATTGTCAGATTTTAATAAAACTTTCAGGACTTATTTACAAATGAATGAAATTACTTTAGCAATTTAGCACTTTTTTACATCTGTTACCCACCACCACTTATTTAATTTTATGAAATTTATTTTTGTACGGTTTAATGTTTATATTAGTTATATGCAGGACTCTTTGGAGAATTTAAATCATCAATTTTGTTTTGTAAAACAGGACCACCAGTTACTGAAAATGTGCTCTGAATGGTAAAATAAAAAAAAAATGGAATAAAATTAAGACATTTAATTAGAGATCTTAAGGAGACAGAGAAGTCAGCTCAGAGTGTCCCAGGATTGCTCATAAGACTGTCATAGCTAAAGAACACACCCACAATTCCCAAGCCAAAGTGAAAACACAGACACACACATGACAAAAGAATTGAGCAAAAGTCACTGGAGTGGTTTTACTTTGAAGAATTAAGGAAGAATTGGCTGGTTATTACTTTGAAGAATTGAGAAAGTCAACTGGTTAGTTATTACTTTAATGTTTGTGATTAGATTTCCCAGATCACTATCCTGCAGTAGACAACTTTATTTTGCAGTAGACAATAGAGATATTTTATTCGACCAATTTTTCTTTATATTCAATAAACTTGTTAGAGTTATAAGCAATGTTGTTCATTTTATCAAAGAAGTTCTTATTCCTAATTGATTCATAAGATGCCCTTTTCAATATCTGGCTTCTTTGATTTCATAAATTATGAGAGATTTTATTATTCATTTAAGAAAATTGGATTTTCTGTAATAACTAATTTATAAGAAATATATGTAGGAAAAACAGTAGCAAAACTGAAAGAATTTAAAATAAGATTTTGCTTGAAATAAAAGCTAAAATGAAAAAGTTGTTGATAACAAAAATTACAAATGATATGACAAGATTGTGAATTTCTATTTTATGACAGTATAAGTACAGTAATTATAATAGATTTATTCTTTTAGCAATGCTTGCTTTTATCCTGGCCACTAATAATTCTATTCTTTCTTATTTTTAATGCACTTGAATGCTGAGGATTACTGGAAATTTTATATGAAAAATTGGATGTTTGATCAAATTTGTACCTATCAAAAATGATTAAAAGATGTTATACCATACCTATGGACGATAATGGATATGTCCCAATTTCTATAAATACAGCGGTATATGCTGTATATTGTCTTCCACTTGGGATTCACCTTGATTCATTTCTATCTCACCACTAGCAGTTGATTACTACACACCGCTGGCAAATCTTGTAGGCTGTTCCTGTTATAAATATCAACGTTCCATTTCCAACCTTCGTTTGGTTATTCTTATTCAGTAATCTTTTCCTAGGTTACAACATTTTGGCAATGAGGATTGGCCAAAATACAACATTTTAGCGACAAGGATTTGGCCTAAACCAAGTAAACATTACTAGTACAACATTTTGGTGTTAAGTATTTGGCTGGAACGCAAGGAAACATTCACCAGCACAACATTTGGTGAACAAAGATATCGCCAAAATCTCATGTTAACAATTCACCAAGGCTTCATTGGCAAAAAAAAAAAAAAAAAATGTTTTTCTAACAACTACGTAGATTTGTGCAAAATACAACAGTTCAGCAAAACACAGGATTTTATTCCAAATACAAAATCATAAAAAGGTACATGAAATTCAAGTTTACAAAATTCATGTATTGTCAGCAGAGTTTCTCACTGTAAAAGTGTTATGTAGGACTACTTAAAAGTTTTTTGAGTCATTTAAAAAAAAAAAATCTTTTGAGAAAAGTATTTCAGGTAAAATTCAAAATGGAAGATTTTAAAATGATACTACTAGAAATAGTCAAACAGCAAGATGAACAGCAAAAACGATACAAACTAAAACTCGAAAAACCCATTGAAATATTGGTAGAACAACAGAAAATGTTCACGAGTAATGAGAATGGATATTCAGAAGATGTTATCGTAAATGTGATTGCTGAATTTCACTATATGCCAGAAGAGGAGATAAACAGACTGTACAAACTGGTCCGATGACAAAAAGTTCAGACTTTTGCTAAGGAAACACTAAGTTCAAAATTACATATTACCAAAGAAAACTGGTGACCTAATATTTAACCAAATGGTTACTTTGCTTTCAGAAGTTTTCAGCCCGAAGACGTCATTGTTCTATGAAAGATGAAAATGTATGAACTTAGTAAAAAAGGAAGATGATAATTTCATGATTTTCAATTTTCAGTTTGCGAGCATTGTGAATGAAAATTGTGAGAAGTTCAAACTAGCAGAATAAAGTCTGGTGAATATTCCTTCTCTGCCTATCATCAAAAATGGATTGTGCCTTTATAAATAGTTTCTACTAATATTATATTATGCAATATAAAGCCTAAATTGGGTTACTCTATTCCAGGTTTTTTATTACAATTTATTCTGCACAATTTCATAAATACTTTTCAGTAATGCTATCTCGGTCTCTGAGAAATATGGACAAAATTCTGCAACCTTGGATATTTGAAACTCTCCCCAGTTCAAAGAATGATGAAAAGTATTGGAGGCACTGGTCTGCCACGTTCAAAAATTTCCTGCAAAGTATAGAACAATATGCCCCCGACCAGCGAACTGTGCTCCTAAACTTTATAGACCCTTCAGTGTATAAATTAATTTCTGACTGCCCAGATTATGAGAGCCGTCAATAGGCTCCAGTAATTGTATGACAAGCCTAAGAATGAAATCTATGCCAGGCATATATAGGGACACCAATTTTCCGCGATCACAGAATCTTTAATCTGAAACAGAATCTTGTATTTTTTCATGCAATCATTTTCCATCATAAATTAATTCTTTCTTTTTTTCAAATATAAAAATAATACTTGAAAACTGTCTCTTAGGTTTTCTTCAATATTTTAATAAATAAAACAATATAATGTTATTTCCTTTAAATTTATTCTTTATAAATATTTGTAGTTATTTTTCCTCTTAAGACCTAAAAAAGAATTTAAAAATTCTGCACTCATACAAAAAAGTAGATTTTCCTAGAAAATTTTATCTTATTTTTGAATATTAAAAAAAAAACTTTATGCAGCAAAGCAGATAAAAGTCAGTTGGTTACAGCGTCCCCCCCCCCCGCAGCCAACCCAACCCAACGAAACTTGGTCCCATTGATAAAGTAGAAATGAGAATTATAGACAAGTTTGAACATAAAAAACGAAAGAAGGAAGAGAGGCAAGATCAAAGCAATAAATTTTTAAAATCTATTTCTTTGGTTTAATTTCATAACTTGTTATTTTATGAAATGCTACATTTCTCTCATACAATTTATAAATATAGAAAAGTTTTCTTCTTTCAACATCCAACTACAGTAAAACTGACAGTTACACTGAAATACTTCCTGATTATTTTTTCATATTTTGTTTTCTAATATAATTAACAATTTGTGAAAATGGCTGAATTTAGTGAGTCACCCTCAAGTTCAAAAATTGCACCAGCTCCTCCAAAAAGAAGAAAAAAATGAAACCAGTATCTAAAATTTGTGCTAAAGCCACAGTTGAACAATTTCCTGATAACTTTTATGCAGAAGATAATATGCTATTTTGCAAATTTTGTCTCCATAGTGTTGATATTTTAGGGTTGACACAATCAAAGACCATTAAGTCAAAAATTCATATGAGAAAAATATCTTCAAAAGGGTCGTCTCAAGTGAAACAGAAGACAGTAACAACATTGTTCAAGAGTAAAGAGGCACGATATGATTTTATTCTTGATTTTTTAAAAATGTTCACTTTATCTGACATTCCCATTCACAAAATTGATAAAATGAGACCATTCTTATTAAAACATTGTAAGGAAGGTGGAGCTATTCCAAGTGTCAATTGTATTAGGGAACTTCATCTTCCAAAATTATTTGCTGCTCTGAAAGCCAAGCTTGCTAATGAATCTGTTAGTATCATAACAGATGAAACAACTGTCGTGACCACAGCATTTTGAATATCATTGCAAGCATTCGTCATGAGCCATTTCTCATTGATGATGTAACCCTGGCAGAATGTAATCATCAAACTGTAAGTCAAGCATGCATCCAAGCTGTAACTCATGTGGATATTGAATTTGAAAATATCATTGCCTTTGTAACAGATTCGGCAACCTATTGCAAAATAGCTCAGAGAAGTGTTGTCAAATATCTTTAACAACAGCTACCATGTATTGTGCTTGGCACATATTTTAAATCTTGTTGGTGAAGTATTTTCAAATTGGCCAGCATTTGATAATGTTACCCAGCTCATTACTTTCATCAAGTCAGCTCTTTTTAGAAAGCCGAATCGAAAAAAAACGACATTTGAAATGGCTTGAAAATTATTTGCCCAAAGAACAAGTGAAATTACCCCCTGTACCAGTGGCAACCAGATGGAATTCCTGGTTTAATGCAGCCAGATATCACTCATCCTTTATATAATTTTATGAAGGATTCTTTAAGCAAGAAAAGAGTCATGGCCTTGCAGTAGATAGAATTCTTGAATTAGTAGATTGTGGCTGACTACATCATGCCTCTTTAATTTGCGCCTAAATCTGCATTTTATAAATAAGAACTGCACACGTTTACTAAAAGCTTTGACAAGCTTAGAGGAACCCAAGTCTCCACTTGCATGTGTTGTTTATAATATGATGGAGGATGTGAAACAATATTTACATTTACAGTTGGTATATCAAAATCAACATTTGGCCTTGAAACTGATCATCTTCTGTCTGGACTAAAAACCACAGAGAGGGAGAGAGTTATCTCAAATTTTCAAGATTTGTTTGGCATAACTTTTTCAAAATTGAATAAATACCTGGAGGCCCACCCTGCATATAACTTTTACAAGGCAGCTCATCTATTTCATCCTAGACAGCTACCCAGTATAAGCCATGATATTGATAGTTTTGCAGCTATTAAAGACTTGCAAGATCCTTCTACTGATCTTATAGAAGAATTTCAAATTTATGTGAATTACAAAGATGACTTACCAAATCCTTTTAATATCCCAGCATTTTGGAAAGCAAATAAGAGCAGATTCTTCTTCTGGAACAGATTGCCAATAAGGTCATATGGATGCCTGTTAACAGTGTTGATGTTGAACGTTCATTTTCTCAATATAAACATTTAATGAATAAACAATGTGAAAATCCAACCCCTGAGAATACCAAGCAACTTACAATGTTGTATTTCAATGGAGATTTAGACAAAAGATTTAATGATTGCTAATTTCATAATTTGGGAAATATTCAATTTCAAATTTGAGCAGTATTTCAAATTGTGATAAATTTTATTTAAATTTTGAATTAATGCTTATATTTTGTTACAGAGATTGAACTATGATTTAATTATTGTTTTGTAAAATTGAAGTTTTTAATATACTTTGAGTTATTTGCTGTTGATTCTTTTGTTGATTTTAATATTGTAGACGACCATATATATGTGACACTGCGCTGTCAGCCTGTGATCAACTCCCAGTTGCGGCGTGAAGCTGTAAGGTTTCTTCCACCAGTGTTTTGGGGTTGACGCTTTGTTGCTGCCACCAGCCTGTGTCCCGGTCGATCTGGTCGTTTCCGGTTCGATACCAGCTTTGTCGTTCCCAGCTCACTTCCAACATCTGGTTACCGAAGTAACTACTTTGATCTCAAGTCTAACCTACCCATGTTGTGACTTTGATCTTAGGTAGACGAAATCAATCAGGTGTCGAAGCTGAATCCAAGGTAAAGGTGATATTGCATTAATCACTTTCCATTTTGGGGGTTTCTCCCTCGTCCGTGAGGGAAGGTCGGAGGAGAGTTATCCACCTAGACTCTTCCTCTCTCACATTGGTATCTCATACCAATCCCCTCAGTGAGTGTTAACAACTTCTCCGTCTTTCTCATACATTCACCTCCGCCTATCACCCATGATTCCACTTGACCAATGATCTCTCAGCAGCGTGGGTGTGGCTAGACTGGCCCTCTTAAAATTATCCAGGATTTTTTTTTTACAAAATCCTTTTTTTTTTTTTTTTCTTTGGCCAAAACATTTACAAACCCCAGATTGCCAAACAATTCTTATCACATCTTTCTTTCAGGGACACCCAAAATTCACTTAGTCGGGTCTCTCTACTGACTCATCAATCACTGTCAAAACCCGACACCTGGTTTCTTCTGCTAATTCAATTTTTAGCTGGGTGGTCCATATTTTACCCGAGAATCAAATTCTTTATTTTTCTCATGCCTTAAAATCCTCTTATCACCAAATGCCCATTTTTGACGACACTGTGTCTGACGTCAACAGTTTGAATAAGCAATAATAATATGATTTTCTTCCTAATGCCAGAATTCTAACACACACCAGATGGCTCCCTTCATTGGACCCAGGAATTAAAATTAAATGATATCTCTGAAAGATAACTAATATCGCTTCTCTCTGGGTGACGCACCAAGGGAAACCGAATTCAGAAAGAAAAACAAAGCCAACCGACACATGCGGCAATAAAACAAAAAATTCGGCTTGGGACCACCGCGTGTTTTGTTTTTCTTTCTGAATTCGGTTTCCCTTGGTGCGTCACTCTCTTATGACATTAATCAGTTTTGACAGAATCTCATATCTCACTTTTTTCTTACAGATTTTCTGTCACATGCAAAAAAGTATCTTTCTTCATAAATAAAATAAAATCTTTTTAATGTCGCTCAGTCTATCTTTCGATATAGCTCTTTCTCGCCTTAAGTCTTTCCTGTTTTTAATTTCTATGGTTAATTAGTTAGCCAATTACCATAGCTAAATAGTGTCACATGCAACTACAAGGCAGTCAGTGATGAACATAAATTTGAGGCCATAAGAGATACCTTCACAAGTAGACTTTTGTCCCCTAATATTCAACAACTACTTGAAAATGTAACTCTGGACCTCACCACTGCCTTTGATCAAGTCAGAGCTCTTGAACAAGCTCAAAAACGTTTGGCCCCTTTTAAGTGTGTGCAGACTGACTACCTTTCCTATTCCTCCTCCCTGACTCCTTGCTAATCTTGCTGAGAATTGCAAACCAATAGCTATTAAATCTAGAAAGTACAGTAAGAAAGAGAAAGAATTCATTACTGCTGAAGTAAATAGACTACTTTCAGAAGGAATTATTGAGCTCAGCACTTCTCCTTGGCCACCCTAGGTTGTAGTGACCAGTAACGAACGACATAAAAAGTGGATGGTGGTCAATTATTCTCAGACAGTTAACAGATTCACTATGTTGGATACTTACTTTTTACCTAAGATCAAGGAATTGGTAAACAAGGTAACACAATACAAAATCTATAGCACTATAGATTTGAATTCCACTTACCACCAGGTCCCAACATCTGACACAATTTATACCGCCTTTGAAGTAGATGGAAAGTTATATCAATTTTGCAGGATACCGTTTGGAGTAACCAACAGAGTAGCTTGCTTTCAAAGAATAATTGATAAGTTTATAGCTGACAATTCACTATCCCACACATTTGCCTACTTAGACAATATAAGTATCTGTGATAAGAGCCAGGAAGAACACAATGAGAACCTCAACAAATTTACAGAAGCAGCCAAGAAATACAATTTAATTTACAATCATGATAAATTCTCTTTCTCTGACTACTGTGAACCTACTAGGCTACACAATATCAGAGGGTACAATTAAACCAGATCCTGAGAGACTTCGACCACTTAAAGAACTTCCTCTTCCTCGAGATATTCATTCTCTTCGTCATGCGCTGGGAATGTTCTCTTACTATTCCCAATGGATTGCTAAGTATTCTGAAAAAGTTGCCCCCACCCATACAAGCTAATAGATTTCCACTACCCAAGATTGCTGAAATAGCCTTTGAATACCTGAAAACTCAAGTCGAAAATGCAGTAGAGTATTCTATCGATGAAATGGTTCCTTTCACCGTAGAGACCGATGCTTCATGCCACACAATTGCAGCCTCATTGAACCAATCAGGTACACCCATAGATTTCTTTTCAATGACACTGAGTACCTTTACATCGATCAGAGTGAGTGCATCCTGACCACTTAACTTATGAGTAAATCTTTTGACAATTTTTTTAAAAATCGAATAAGGTTATAAAGAAAATACTTAAAAATTGAAATAAAGCCTGTTAGGATATAATCTTTCCTTAATATTGATTGACTAACTGCCACTAATGATTTCTAGATGCAGGGGAGATTGTGGTGAACATTTCTCCTCTCCCCACTTGCCTAACATCAAAAATGGACTGTGCCTGTTTAGAAATAGTTTTGTTCGTACTAACTATTCTGTTAGAATTCTGTGCAGAATAAAGCCTAATTTGGGTTACTCTGTTCAGTGTCTTTTATTACATTAAGCCCTGACAATTTTAAATATGAAGAAGGATTTTAAATAAACTGGAAAACAAACTCAATCTAACTTTGCAAAACCTAGCAGAAGATTATCAGAAATTTATAAATATTCATCAAGATGCTAAAGATATTGAAATAAGCGGTGTGTTACACATTAAAAAAGTGCATCAGAAAGTGGAGGAGGAAAAAAAATCAAAAACTCCTAACCCCTGTTACACATGTAGAGAATTATATTGGTATAAGGACTGTCCATATAAAAAGAAAATGTTTTTTGTGTGGGAAAAAAAAAAAAAAGGACATAAAAAACCCACTGTAAGACAAAATTTAAAAAATGAGTGAGGAATTACATTAGAATTACTAATATGGATAAATCTGCTATAAGAAAATTTGTTCAGGTAAAAATCCTGAACAAAAATGCCAAATTGCAACTGGATAGTGGATTTGATAATAAATGTTTATACATGGAGAAAATTGGGTAAACCAACCTTAATGGTTTAAAAAAAAAATCACTTGTGGTGTTACAGAACAGAAAATAAGGGGAATTTATGGCAAATGTAATGTTAAACAATAAAACCTTGAAGTTAAGACTTTTTGTCATGAAAAATATGAATAACCTTTTTGGAACGGACTGGTGGAGCAGTTTAATTTATGGAACAGTCTGATCAATTTGTTCTGCCAAAAAGTTAAAGGTTTTACCAAGGAAGCAGAAAGTTTAAAAGAAGAATTAAGAACTAAATCCCCAGATCTATTTTCTGGTGGATTAGGCAGGTGCAAGAAAATGAAAGTGAAATTTGAGCTAAAAGAAAATGTACAACCAGTTTTCAAAAAGGAAAAGAATGTACCATTTGCTTTGCTAAAACAAAATGATGATGAGCTTGACAGACTCGAAAAAAAAATGGGTGTTTTACTGAAGGTGGAATATGGCGATTGGGTTTCACCAACCATATATATATATTGTAGTGATTTTATAACATACTTATGTTATAATTTTTTTATAAATAATAATTATATCTGCTCTACTTTGTATTGAGCACTCTTTTAAGAATAGTAATTGTTGGTTATTGGAATTCATTCCGTATATACCAATTATATACTTGTGTGCATGTGTGTGTATATATATATATATATATATATATAAATAAAAAAAAAAAGTCGAAAGAGATATGTGTCTGCACAGATTTTTCCACAGGCTTAAACAATGCCCTCAAAAGTTATCATTACCCACTTCTGGAGTTGGAAGAGGTTTTTGCGCAACTTAGTGGGGGGTTAGATATTTTCCAAAATCGGCCTAAGTGATGCCTATCTTCAGATTCAAGTAGACAATGAATGTTCAAGATTACTGACCATAAATACACATCAAGAGATGTATAAATTTAATTGTTTGCCTTTCGGCATAAGGGTTGCTTCAGCGATTTCTCAGCAAGTAATAGACACAATGCTGAGTGGACTTGACTTTGTGGTTACTTGACGATATTTTGTTAAAAAATGAAAACCCAGAAGAATACAAGAAAAATGTTTTTAAAGTTTTCAGTAGAATTTAGGACTATGGATTCAAGCTGAAGAACAAAAAGTGTGAAATTTTTATTGGCAAAATTAAATATTTAGGTCAGATAATTGACAAGGAAGACAGGAAACCAGATCCAGCATGAGCCAGTGCTATAAAAGACATGCCTGCTTCTGAAAATGTCAGTTCCTTACAAAGTTTCCTGTGGTTAGCAAATTACTATAATGTATTTGTGCCAAAGATGCATTGTTTGCAAGTACCATTAAATGAACTATTGAAGAAAGACTCTGAATGGGTTTGGAGGATGGAGTGCCAGGAAGCTTTTGAGAAAATTAAAGAAATACTAACATCAGATTTGTTTTTGACACATTATGATAAAAAAAAAAATAAAATCATAGCAAGTGACACTAGTGCGTACAGTAGAGGAGCCTGCATTATGCATAAACTTGAAGATAGCTCAATTAAAGCTATTGCACACGCATCCAGAACGCTTCTTCCAGCTGAAAAGAATTATTCCATGATAGAAAAGAAAACTTTAGGGATTGTCTTTGCCCTTAAAAAATTTCATAGATTCATTCATGGGAGAAGGTTTACCTTACAAACAGATCACAGATCATTGCTAGCTATTTATGGGTACAAAAAAGGACTACCAACACATACAGCTAATAGATTACAACGATGGGAAACCATTCTACTAAATTACAACTTTAGAATGAAATTCTTGCAATTGAGTAAATTAAGTCATGTGGATGGATTGTCCAGACTTATTCCAAGAAATAGCAAGCCTTTGGAAGGCACAATCATTGCTTTTCTATAATCAAAAGTAGAGATAAAGAATGTACAATGCAATACTATGCAGGAACTACCTGTGACAGAAGAAATAAAAAGTAAAGCATTGGATGACAAGTTTATTATTGAAATGAAGAAAAACAGAAGTAAAGCAGAATCTGAGGTATATTCAATGTGCAATGACATTCTCATGTACAGCAAAAGAGTAGTGGTACCTTTGGCACTACAAAAGAATCCTGGAAGAATTTCACGCAGGACACCCTGGCATATCCAGAATGAAAAGCTTAATGAGAAGTTACATATACTGGCATAGAATGTTTGGTAAAGTCTGTAAAGGCTGTGCTTTGGCAGCTAAATCTCCACCAATTAAATTCAACCCATGGCCAGAAATTGACTGCCGATGGTCACATCTACATATTGACTTTGCTGGTCCACTTAATGGGACGTATTATCTGATCATTGTAAACAGTTTTTCCAAATGTAAGAAACCAACCACGCAAGTAGTAATTCAGTTTCTACACAAACTATTCATGAGGTTCGGAGTACCAGATTCTATTGTTTTGAATAACGGCACTCAATTTACATTGAAAGAATTCAAGGAATTTTGCAAAATGTTTGTGGTAGAGCACATAACATAGAAGTAACGGCCAGGCAGAGTGTTTTGTGGATACCTTCAAAAGGGCTCTGAGAAAAAGCCAATGGTGGATCCACAGATGCAGTATTACAGCAATTTTTACAGGTGTACAGGCTTATACCAAATAGAAATGCACTTTTGGTCAGGACTCCAGCAGAAATGTTTGTGCGAAAAATAAGATCAGTTTTTGACAAGCTGATACCCAATTAGAAAAAACATGGTACAAAAAGCTGGAAAGAAATTTTACAAAATTGGTCAAAAAAAATTTGTTTATTATATGTAATTTACATGGCAAATTTGGAAAGCATCAGATAAAAAAAAAAAAAAAAATGGAGTTATGACCAAAAAATAGGCTTTTTGAAGAGTTTTTTGTGTTTTTTCATTATATGTGGGGAAAGGATCAAAAATCACATTTATTTCTTGCATGATGGCAAATTTTTTGTGACATGTTTGAAAAAAAAAAAAAAAAAATGGATAAAAAACGAGGAAGTTATTCAAGTTTTTATTTTAAGTAGTATGGAAAACCCAATTTTTTCACAATTTTTTGTGTGAAGCCAATGCCACAGAAAAACTATCAAGCACTCTACATAAACTCATAACATAAGCTATGTTTTGCATTAAGTGCCAATAGCATCAGCTTATCCAGTAAAAATTTTGTTTGCATGTAAATTTGCCTTGGGTTTTGCAAATAGTCGTACCCACCTTCAGTTTTATGGATTTTTCTGCCAAACACGGTGGAAAGTGGGGTTGGAGATTGAAAAGTTGGTCTTGACCTACCTTGGTAAATTTGCAATATGCGTGTACAATTTCATCAGAACCAGTTGAGAAATGTGGACGTGCATAAATACCAGACAGACACACACATCTGTTTTATATATAGATAATGCACTTGATTCTCACATTGTCTTCTTTTCTATTAAGGCTTCTGTCTGTGTGTTCATTGATAGCAGGAACAGACTTATCTTTCCTGCGTTCTACCTCTCTTGACTCCATCTGCAGTGTTTATATAAGGAAATATGCTCATCCCTGAATGTGATTTATTGCATATTCATGACTTTGTTCAATAACACATGACCCTTTTTAGAATGTATTCGGGTTGTTGAAATCTTACTAAATCTTAATGAACTTAGTTTATTTTAGGTTTGAATCTTCCTAGAACCTTTTCCAAACACATTTTATGGCTTCTAATTATTATTTTTAATTTGTTCTTTCTTTCCTTATTCTGATATAATGATATATAATTTTGTATAATTTTATATATCAACAGTATTTAAAAAAATATGACAAACTGGAAAGGTTTTTTGTGACACGTTTCATCCATTAGGATTTCATCGGACTGGGTTATATTGACCTTGACACGTCTACACATGTGCACGAAATGAGATAGGTAGTTTCAAGATTCAAGAGATGCAGGTAAGAAGTAGACTCCATTTTCTTGGAATTTCTCAAGTCAACTTCTTTCCTAAACATTTTACCAAAACAAATTACTTCCGATATATTGATGATGCTCTATTAATATATGTCCATGATACTAACTTACCGGATCTTGTAGATAAACTAAACAAAATTGAACACACAATAGAATTCACATATAAAATAGAAAAAAACTATACTTTATCTTTCTTAGACATGTTACACCAAGTTGACAACAGCCTAGAACTTAGTGTCCACTGAAAATCAACCAATAAAAATGATTTAATTTTGTTATGTCAACACTTGTTGCCACTTTTGTAATGTCAAAAAATACTCATTGTCACTTTTGCAATGCTCGTTGTAGTAGAGACTTGGTAATTGTGGATACAACTATAGTAACGCCTTGAACAATACTGGTGTCAGACGCCTTTGAATAACACTCGCACTAATAGTACTTGCTTGATAATACTCACTTGAAAAGTAACCACCGAATAGTAATCTGTGTAGTGATCACTTAGATGCCACTCTAATTCCCATATGTACATTTCCCTTTACCATCATGTGATCTACTTATTCAAAATGGGATCGCCTGTATTTGCTCTCTGGTGTTCAAATTCCAGTGTCGGCAGCGACACTTTATATTTATATAACATTGAATAAACTTCTACTCCCATTATAACAACAAAATAAAATCTGGAATGATTATAGGATTCTAGTTAAGAGCACTCAGAACTTGCAGCCCCCAATAAGAAGAGGAGAAATATATTGAAAATACATTCAAGACCCTTCAAGAAAAGACCAATTTGATGAAATCCTAACAAATGAAACATGTCACAGAAAAACTTTCCAGTTGTCACATTTCCTTATTCTCCAATGCTTAATTAGTTTCAAGTCATTTTTTTTTACTGTTTAATCCTAATTATTTCCTGCTCCAAATCATCATTAGGCATCATCATGCAATAAAATTTTGAACCAGGGTTACTGTTATACTGGTTTTTAAATTTTTAAAAAAGTGTTTTTTCTGTAAATGATTGCTTAATGCTGGCTTACACAAAGATAAAAGCCTATTCTAAAAAGAAGTTTGAAGTTCAAGTTCCTGGCAAAATTTGCTTAGTCATTAAAAACAGCAATGATAGTTAAATGATAAATAATAAGCACATGCAGGATTATTCCCCAAATACCAATGAAAACTGTCAAATAGAGAAAAATAAGTTTTATTCATAATCATGTATGTACATGGGGAGTTTTGTTAGTAAATAATGAGTAAGCACCATGATCTGTTGTGCAAATGATGCAAACATCAGAAAAGAAAGACAAAACTTTGTACAAACAGCAACAGTGAAACTGCTGTCTTGATCCAATTGGTGTAAGGCATTGTTTTCAGACTAAAAGCAACTGACAGGCCAGTTCCATTTAGAATTGAAATGGAAATAATACAAGATCTCATTTTGTAGCCTCCAAAATATGTGGCACTCAATGTACAAGCATAACATTCATATGAAATAAAAAGGGGTTTATTTTTATAATTGTCTGTGAAGTTTAAAATGCTTTTATTGTATGATTAGAAATTCTATTTTTGTGCTTTAACACTTGCATCTTAATAAGAGAAATAAGTTGTTAGATCTATGAGACCATAAGAATTTTCTATAATGATTGTAAGTAGAATTGTACAGTAAAACCATTTCTTAAAGATAATTTCAAAAATATGTATTATTTATAGCTTTTATTTCTTAGCTATCAGGGGAATCAACAATCTTTTGACTAGGAAGATAAGTTTGTAAATTATCAGTAACCTTAATTAATAAAGCATTTATTCAATAATCATAATTGACATTAGCACAAAGTATCTTCAAGATAATATTTGATTACAAATTCATTATTTTAATGACTGAAGGAAATAAATATTTCAACTAATTTTGTGACTAGATATTATATATAATAATAGCAAAATATTAGAATGAAGTTTGACAGTAGCAATTAAAATCAAAAAAACATTCTGAAAAAATGTGAGATAAATGAAAATCAATATGGTCATTTCTAAAGCTCAAATTATGACTAGCATTAGTATATTATGCAGCAAAAAAAAAAAAAAAAGGATTGTTAATGTAACAGAAACATTTTATTGAAGGCACAAGAATAGAATCCAGTAAAGAGAAAAGAAATGAAATTCAGAAATGTATATTGATGTACAATGATTATAAATATAGAATTAGCAATAAATACTTAAATGTTAAAGATAACTTATTTGAATATCAATTCAAGTCATTATCTGTAGTGATATTCAATACGAGAATAAGACACTGATCAAAATTTCTAAATAGTATTTTCATATGCAGAGAAAATATAGACATGTTTAAATGAAGAATGGTAAGAGGGAAGCATTAGAAATACTACAGATGGCATTGCATTTCAAACTATAATTTATTATCAAGCTATTTTAAGCTTCTTTTAGATTAAATGCAGATAGAATGTGTAGTATAATTTTCTAAAATGTCATATCTACAATTTAGTAATGACTGAGGAAAACTAATAATTATAATAATTTTTTAAAAAATTTTAAGATTTCTGTGAGCACTTCAAGAAAATAATTATAAGATACATGTCATTCCTGAGTAAAAACTGTGCACAAACAATTAGGAAGCTATCTGCAGAGAAAGATCAATGGTTACTTACTAATAGCAATAGCAGCTTTTGGATGTTTGTTTATCAAATTTAAAATGCAAGTTTCACTGCAACATTCCAATTTTTTTAATAATTCAAGTATTTTTTTCTAATCTTAATAGTTACTTTTATCTAAAAGTTTGTATTAAATTTATAAATCTACTTACAGGATCTCAAATATATGAAAAGACAGAAGCTGAGAAATGGATGTTTGTTCTAAAGTACAACTTTTAAATAATCAGCTGAAGCACAAAACTACCGTTTATTAAATTTATCAATTTACAAATTAAATGAGTATATATATTTTATTTAAAGAGTTTCTTGTTTTTAATCATAATGGTTACATATATGTAAGTAAAAAGCAGCTTACATTGGAAAATGCTTTATATGGCCTATAGACAATCACAGCAATAATAAAGTTACTAGTAAATGATTATCCACAGAAGTTTTTTGTTTCTAATAATCATCCATTAAAAGCATTCTTTGACAATATTTTAAATTCATTTGTGAATGATTAAAAGACAGTACAAAAGGGATTTGGACATCATATAAAACAGGAAAGAAATATTAATTGATTTCCAGATTTGTTTTTAATACAAAGGAATGGTTTATGATATCATCATTAAATGTGAACTTAAGGATGAGCTGGGTCTTTTAAAGAAGCAGCATTAAATTGCTTAATAAAAATATGAATAAGAAATGAACACCAACAAAATAGAGAGAACTGTAAGAACATGCAATTTAAAGAATTAAAAAATACTTCATTTAAATTCCATATTAACTGAACAGTAGTAGACAACTTAAGTTTTCAATAATTTAACATAAATATTGCAATATTTTAAATAATCAATAAAATTAAAATTCAAAAAAACAAGAATTAAAAAAGGTAAAAAAAACAAAAACACATGAATTAACAATCAGTAATGAAAAGTTCTGAAGAACCAATTTAGCAACATATTTTTAAACGTTCACTCATTCAAGCTTGCCAATAACAGCTGAATCAATATTACTAAACTATTCCAACAATTTCACAAGGCATTTTCATAATCATTTTCAGCTTGAAGACAATATTTTATAAGAAAGAAAAGTCACATTATATTGATTAACTCTGGCATTTTAGCCTATTTTACTAAACAGAGTGAGGGAATAATTTCAATGTCAAAACAAATGAAAACAATTTTAAGTTTATGGTATAAGTTTTTTCAAGTCCATGCTATAAACATAGTTGTATTAAAGGATCACAGGAGTTAGATAATATTAATATTTAATTTTTCCTATGTGTACATTTTTTAATACAATTTCAAAATTAATAAATTTTTCAGTGTATAAAACTACACTGAACTCTAATGAAGGGATGCAGAGCTGTTCTGACCTGTTAAAATTCACTGTTAATCTCCACAGTACAAGTATATGTTTACTTACTGCAAAGAATTAATGTTCAGATAATATGCAATTTAATACAAAAATTACAATAAAAAATAAACAAACATAATTTCTTTTTGGAAGTCAAAATTTAATATAAACTTCACTGGAAATGGAATTGAATAGCTTAGCTATATACAGGCTTCCCCAATTCATAAACAAATCAATAAAAAAAAAAAAAAGTGAGAGAAAATATGCTTAAAGTGTTTGATGTTTTCCAGAAATCATTGCCCTTCTTTGTTCTGCCAAATTCTACTTACCATTCAGTTGCTTCCTTACCTGAGGTAGGAATGAGAATGCAGCCAAGAAAGTGAACAACTCAACCACAGTATTTATAAGACAGCAATAAACTGTTAGAATGAGTACAATTGATTTTTTTTGTCAGGTTGGAGACATCCAAAATGACATGCCAGGAGGAGGAGGTTGAAATGGAGGTGGTTGAGCTGTAGATGGCTGATTGGAAAATTGTTGTGAAGGAGGAGGCTGGCTTGCAAATTGCTGAAGGTATCCTGGATTTGTGGCCACAGCTGGTGCATGTCCATTAAACTGAGGAGGCTGTGGTTGTTGTTGCTGTTGTGGGAGATATGCTTGAGAGGTTGGCATGCTAGTTGTAGTGAATGTGGACTGACCTAGTGGACGTGGCATACCAAACTGGGATGGTTGGGAAGAGAGAATTTGTTCATAAGAATTCCTCGGATTGGTTGACTGTGGTTGCTGTTGTTGAGCAGGTTGCTTTGCAGCAAAGTTGGTAGGACTAGAACAAGATTGATATGGGACTGGATTGTTTGGGTCAGGTGGAGAATATTGTCCATGTGGAGTCAAAGGTGGTTGTTGCTGTGGTTGATGTTGCTGAGGAGAAGTTGTGGGTATCTGTCCTTGGAGGTACTGGTCAAAATGGTTTGTTGATAGAGAAGATGGAGGTGGAGGACTAGGCTGATTTTGCTGAACAAAATTTGAATTGCTTGAACCTGGCTGGTTGAATGGAGCAGCCCGCTGCTGCTGTTGACGATTTGGAGAACTAGAATCATCTTCTTCATCATCAGACCCATATACTAAAAATGTAAAATTAAATAAAATTTGAATAAAATTGTATTTTAGAATAAATTTGTGCCTTCAAAAAATGCCCTAATTTTAAATTCTAAATAATAATCACTTTTTTCTTGAAATATACACAAAAATGAGATTATGACCATAATACAACATGCAAAATTTGGCCAATTTTCTATCTATTTTGCAAAAACATTTATATAAAAATTACCAAAATAGAAAGAGTGATGAGAAATTTTAGCTGATAAAAATGTTTTAGTAACTGTTATTCATTGGTATTTCAAGTAGCTTATTACAGGATAAGATTTTCTGTTGACAATATAAACAACTAGCAGTAGAGCCCGGCGTTGCCCGGGGATGTAACAGTAAGAGATAGATCAAGTATTGAACATCATAAAGACTGAAAAATAAAATTGATCAAGATTATTGTTTAAGGTTGACAGACACGCATGTCTTAATTAGTTTTTTTTTTTATGAATTGGTCAAACCCAAACTCAAACATTGTTTTCAATCGTTATGAGTCTATCGATTGAATAGAATTTTATTATAAACAATTGTCTTGTAAATGGAATTTTTAAAGCATTCTGAATGTAAAAATAAAGAAAAAAGTATGCAAGACAATAAGAAACACTACCTGCCAAAAAAAAAAGTGAAGTTTTGTTGAAATTGGTTGAAAAATGTAGGAAATCCAATCCCATATATAAACGAACACACACACACAAACAACCTGGGTTTTATAATAAGTATAACTTGATATGAGTTGTCCCCCTTTCATTCTGGCGACAGAATCGTGTTTTCAAATTGATTTTGTGCAAAAACAATTGTGTTTTACCAAATTTTGACACTGTCAGAACCACCACAAGGTAATTTTACACAGTCCTGTGAAGTTTTGTTGAAATCAGTTGAAAAATGTAGGAAATCCGATCCAATATATAAACATACAGACACACACACACAATAATTTTATAATAAGTATGATCTCTTCCTATATCCAGGTTAGATATCTGAAATTACCATCATCATCATCATGAGAGACCTAAATGGTAAAGTAGGAAAAGAATGAGATGGTAAAATAGCAAGTTTGAACAAGGATTCCGTAATGAGCGTGGAGAAAAATGGGTCCAATGCTGTTGCTGTACAGCAAATTAGTGAATAATAAACATTTTTTTTTTTGAGAGACCCAACATACTTATGGACATAGAAAAACCTAGGAGACAAAAAAAAAAATCAGGTTTACTAGGAACAAAACACTTTCATTCAGACAAAAAAATGAATTAATCAATACAAAAATAGAAAGGGGCATAAGACTGCATCTTCTTAATGGATTTATTTAACCCATACTGTGAGGTGATCTTCGGAGAGCTGGTGGCTCTGTCAGGATTTATAATTGGTGAGCACAACCTCAACAACACACATGTTGGCAGACACAGAAATAAAACTAGCCAAGGCAGTAAAGGAATTTGATTGATTTGTTGCATGGCATATCAACCCTTTATGGGTTAATTTAATGCTGAAACATGTTAAAAATTTGGATTTTATATTGGTCAAAAATTTTCCTAACATTTTTTGTATTAGGATTTTGTTTGATTTTTTTTTTACTTAATAAGTTAAGTATATGATTTTTATATAGATAAAAATGTCTAATGTTTTGTTTTAAACAGGATTTAACATTGACTATTTCTTTTATAGTTGGCAGTGCACACCCAAACTTGCTTCAATCATTTGATCTATCAGTATTTATTGGTAAAAAATCTGGAAATTATTATTTTGATAGCAAATAGTTCTGTTACAGGGCACTGGCATCGTCTAAATATTTAAATGCATGCAATTACAGGATGATGACCTGGAGGGACTACTAATTGAATAATAATTAAAATTCTCAGGAAAGTAGGTTAAATGGTTAAGAAAAAAAAAATGAAAAAAAAGAAACAGTGAAAATTATGTTTGAAAATAATAAAACAATTTCTTAACAGTTCCAAGGAGAAACGAACACAGAATTAACTACACAAGATTTAGTAAAATTGAACAAAACCAAGGTTCCTAGTTCAATCCACATCCCACTGATAAGACATGATTAATGTGTTTTCCAAGTTTCTTCAGTCTTGAGAAATTAGATTCAAAAGTTTAAATAGACTTTTATATTATCTGTCCAAAACATGTTCTTACAAAATATTCTACACAAAGAAGAATTTTGAAATTAAATTCAAAATGTTGGTTTAAATAATGATGTCCAAAATGTCTGATCAAATAAAAGAGTGATCCAAATTATTCTAGACAAAGAGCTAAACATTTTTTTTGTTAAGCGCCAAAATTGGGATTTATTTATGTTGATTATTCAAGAACAGAATTATCTTTACAGAAAGAATTAGATATATCAATGTTAAATGACTCCCCATTCTAAAATCAGCCTAAGGAAGGTCATCAGGGATTCACCCCAATCATATTTCCTGATGCTGGAATAGAAAGAAAACACAGTAAGACAGAGACAGTCAAAGAAGTTGGCTCAGAATGGTCTAGGATTGCTTATAAGATTGTCATGGCTAAAGAGCATACCTACAATTCCTTGTCACATGACAAAATTGATAGAATTGATAAACTGGTTATTACTTTCAAGAATTGAGGAAGAAGTCAACTGGCTGGTTATTGCTTTAGCGCTTGCAGCTAGATTTCCCAACCAAAACACCATCCTGCAGTAAAAGACTTCATTTTGCAGTATATAATAGAGACATTTTATTCAACCAGTTTTTCTTTATATTCAATAAACCTGTTGCTAGAATTATCAACAATGTTGTGCATTTCATTGAAGAAGTTATTATTCCTACCCAATTCTGACATGTGCTTTGACATAAAGAGACAAAAGTTTACTACAGTTACAGGTAGAAATTATGCAATCTTGTCTGTAGTACACAACATATACAGAGGGGCCCACACCAGATTCTGCTTTCAATTTCCAATATCATAAAAGTTTTGGGAAATCCAAATCAACCCTATTGAGATAACATACCAGCCCCAATTGAAAAGAGAAAAGAAAGCCACATGACCTGTAAAAGATAGTGACTGATTGAGTGGAAGAGAAGAGTGAGTGAGAGAAGCTGGAGAGTAATGTAGTGTGTTGTTAGACTTGTATTAGATAAATGGTCACAGTTTGTCATTGCAGAGAGTGGGATTAGTTTTTGGATATTTAGTTAGTTCTAATAATATATCTAGTTTGATCATCCAGGGCAGAGATATTCACTAGTGGATTTGTGTTATGTTTATCTGGGCTTCATTTTTGTATGGAGGCTGCATGGTTTAATGATATTTTCTTTTTTGCTGAAAAGAGTTGTATATTGCAGGTGGAAGATGCAGGTGGAAGATCCAACAAAAAGTTGGATTTGGTGGGGGGTATGTTGAGAGTTATAAGCAGCATTACAGTGCAAGCTTTTTTTGTCTTATTGCTAATGGAAGTTCATTAGCTTCTGTATATAAGCTTTCCACCAGGAAAATCTATAGGGCTAAATTAAAGGGTCCAGTTCATAATTCCTTGAAATTTACCCAGATTGGCAAACACTTGATGAAGGCCGGAGAGTATGACACCATGACTGGTGTCAACAGTTAACTGGTGATGTTAAAACATTGCAATACCATGAATTATTTGGTTTGTGTTACTTATGGAGTATAATATGAGAGGTGAAATTGTAATTGGTCATTAGGTACAGTCTTAGGTCTGTTTAACTTAAGTGTTAATTTTGATAAAGGAATTGTTTGTTGGAATGAGTAACACAAAGCAAATCTTTATGGGTCATGTCTGTGTTAATCAGTGATATAACACATTTTCAGATAGAATTGATGATGACAACTGATAATCAGGTTAAATGAGAGCGGGATTCTGGAACATGGAATATGTTCCACTGAGAGTTGATATGCAAGGCCACACTTTTGATTAGCCTGCCAGTGAGAGAAGGGCTGAGATGGAGCTTCTCATCTCCTCTCTGATACTTATGACACAGGGTCATTATTTTGATTGGACCACCAATCATATTGTGTTCTTGGGGGCTTTCCTTCCTCCCCTTCAAGGTGTATAACACAAGACCATTGGTCAAGCATTATTATTAGCTAACCTATCAGAGCAATGCAATTGAGGTTTTCTCCTGCATAAAAAGCAGTCACTGAAAGAGCAGAGTAGCAAGATCAAATTGGTCTCACTGCTAATAGACACTCTCCCTGCTGGATGGCAGTGGTGCCTCAATCTGCTAGTGTCCCATTCTCTGCACCGCTTTTTGAATTCCCTTGATCAACTGCCTTCATTTAAAACGTTGAAGGACTCTAGGTTGTTTAGCTGTAACTGCAACTGCTAGTCAACCTCTTCAACCCAGCATAAGAATTCCTTATGCAGAGAAACTTCTACAAATCCCTTTTGCTTATGCATTCATGATCTTAATCAATCATAGTTGTTACAAGGATGCATTTCTATAGTAAGGGATTCTACAGAGTCCTACTTGTTAATACAAAAAAGTTTTCATTCATGAAGTAGTTGGAAATTAGAAATAGAATGTTTGGAAGATTCTAGATCATTCTAGTATATTCAAGAAACATCTAGAAATATGCTAATTAGGTGCTAGCCCCTATAAAAATAGGTTTTTGGAAAAGGGTTGTCAGTTGGTGAAAAGAAATTTCTGCCAGTATCAACACCGGCTTTTTGATTCGAGGATTATTATATCCAGCCGAAAGAATCTCTAGGAAAAGTTGCCAACCAACAAAAACCCCAAAAGAGAACCACATGGAACAAATCTGGTAAATAGAGTTTTGATTATTTTCATTGACCAAACTATCAATTATCCAAAACTCACATTTGTGGATTTCCAGTTAGCACTTAGATTACTTCGCTAGCCCTAACGTGATAAAGACTTGACTCCCCTTCCTTCTCCCTCATAACACTTCACCTGTAAATTCTGTGTTTTCTGTTTTTGTATGCCTCAATTGTTTATCTTGTATATATTTTATGTTGTGTTTTAGTAAATTAAATATTTGTTTGTGATTTAGCTCTGTGTTGTGGTAAATCATTTTTTCCTTTGTTACAATTTCCAACATGTAACATAGTACCATAAATAAAAGTTGTTATTTTTACTTGTTAATGAGTGTTATTGAAGTTAATTAAATTTCAAGCATAACCAGGACAGAGAGGAGTCAAGTCTGATCTTCGACGGTTCTTCACGGATATTCCTGCAGATACTCAAGCACAATGTGGGGTGCAGGATTGGTGCAGAGTGGGCTCACCAGAGATGGACCAACAGACAGACCAGAATAAGAGTGGCAGTCAGCAAAGAACACAGCAACAGGGTTATAAGAGCACAACAGCTGAAATGGCGTGATAATAACAATAACGATGAGGGCAATAGTAAATAATGTATAAATAATGATAACTCCTCATCCTAGAAATTCAAATAGAAATTCTTTTTTATTACTGGTTTAATTTCACTTATGAATTTGGGCCAGGTGTTTTGGCATCAATTGTAGTAGCTTTTTTTTATAAGTGCTTTGTATTTGTCATTTTTCTTTTACAATCTGTGAGTAGCTTTTGCTCCCATATATGCCTCTACACTTTTGGTGGCTTCAGAAAAGGAGATGTTTTGTTTGACTGTCATTTCTTTTTCTCCACAATTTGCATATTTGCAGAAGTGGTTACATTCATCTGTGGTGTGGTCGTTTTCTTTGTTCACATCTGCTGCATCTATCTTCATGGTAGATAAACTTCTGATAATGTAGTGAATTTTGCATATTTCTTTCAAGATATTAGGAAGGTTGAAGATTATAATGTATGTATTTGTTAATATAATTTGCATGTTCTATTTAATCAACACTCTTCTAATGTCTACCACTCATTGGTTTTTCAATTCAGGCTTTATCTCCTCCAGAGAGAGAGTGCCTTATTGTGAACTACACATGATGTATTTTTTGTGAGGGTACATTTTATCTTTTTATTATGGAATATCATCTTCATGAGAATCTCAGCATGTTTCTTTCTTTCAACACCACTAAAATTGTTCCATTATTCATAATTTTCACTGTTTTTTGAGTTATGTTAAAGAAAATGATCTTTCAAATTAGGAAAGGAGATAATTTGGTCAATGGAAAAATTTTTCTGTGCTGAGTGTTTCATAGTCAAATTCAATATGCAGTCTCTTGGCTGATTTGTTTGCTACTGTTTTTTGTTTTCAGTACTTCACTATACATGCACTTCACCTACCTCAGTTCAATTTAATGGGAAACATGAAGAAGGAAATCCGTTTGACTTTGTGATACAGAGATGTTATAATCATATTTGAGAAAGGCTACAAGAACCTGCTTTTCCTTCTGCGTTGCCAACCAAGAAAGTGAAATAATTTGAGATGAACAGCTATGTTACAACCCTTTTCCTCCAAACTAATTGATCCTACAGCCACCCCTTTCTAATTCCAAATTAGTCCAAAAAATTTATTTGTTGTATATGTATGTGAGGTGTGTCATGTGGTGACTATGCTCTCTGAATTAATGACCAACCAATTGATCAGGCCCTTCTGATTATCCATATAGCTGAAATACAGGCCAAAGTGGAGTTTGGTTTGGTTTTTGATTTACTGCATATCAACCTCAATCACTTATTTAATGCTGACAAAATTTTTATTGCTGGTAATAATTTTTTTTTTTTTACAAATGTAAATTGGTAATGTTTTTCCCCTTCAAAAATCTATTTCTATCTTTTCCAAAAACGTATAGCTGATAATATTTTTTCCAAAAAATCTATTGCTGGTAATATTTTTTCTAAAAAATCTATTGCTGGTAATAATTTTTACTTCAAAACTATATTGCTGGTAATAATTTTTCCTTTAAAATTATATTGCTGGTAATAACTTTTTCTTCAAAAATGCATTGCTGGTAATAATTTTTTCCTCAACAATGTATTGCCATTAATAATTTTTCCTTCATAAAAGTATTGCTGGTAAAAAAAAAATTTCCCAAAAATGTATTTCTGGTAATAATTTTTCTCTCAAAAATGTATTGCTGGTATTAATACCTATTTTTACACCTCCACAGCATTTTTGACCCCTGTTTGGGGGTAAACTATTTGCCCATCGCTGGTACCCTAACAGGTGCTACCACCCCAGGTCAGGGAAGAACCTGGAAACACCAGCAATTAAGGTGGTTCCATGCTCCTCAAAACCTCCTGATCAGAGGCGTTGGACGTAGTTTATCGTTTTACCCAGGATACCCAAAGTGGAGTGTTGCAGTTCACATGGATACTTATTCATCTAGGTTATAGACTGCTCAGCCACCAGGATCCCATCACTTGTATAAAGACAGAATGTATGATCATTAGCAAGAGAGCCCCAAGATGCAAGGTAGAAATTGAAGATGTCAAAATAAAGCAAGTACAGAAATCTATCTGAGAATGGTTTTAACAGACAACAGAAAATGTAATACAGAAATCCAATGATGCAATGGAATAACAAAAAGATGCTTTCCAGCAAAATAAAAGAAACAGGAAACCTTCAATGGAAACAAAATTAAGAGTGCTGAACTGTTATAAATCCTCTCATAAGAGTAATGAAAGCTGAACAATTTCTTCACAGATGAAGAGACTTGAGGCAACAGATGTGGTTCTACAGAAGAATACTGAGAATATGAGTAACAAGGAAGTTTTAAGGAAAATGGAAACAAAAAGAGAAAATGGAGCTTAAGAGAATTTAGCACTCACAGGACATATCAAAGGCAAGAGCAACAGCGAGAAACATGGACCAACATACCCAATGAGTTTGTTGTGGATGGCAGAATAGGGAGATATAGTAAGGGGACAAACATTGCTTAGTGACTTAATGGCTAGGAAGTTGTGGAGAGTAATGTTCACCCATGTCCTGGTGCATAAAAGAAATTTAAAACTCAATTTTCTGATATAATAATAAAGAATATTCAGCTAAAAAGATTAAATGACAAAAACTAAAATGATGATTAATGAAAACAAAATGTTAGTTTTTATCCATTGTTTTAGCAAAAATTATTAAAAAAAATGTATAAAAGCGAGCAATTAAATAAAAGGTTGCTAATTAGGTTATCAATTTAAAAGTGGTTGCCCTTAAAATCTATATTATAATTGAAAAATCTGTATTTTATCAAAAATTCCTTAATGGTAGAGTGAAACAGGTTTATAAATATATTTAGAAGTGTATATTGCATTTTGTGGTCACTATTTCTATTTATATAAAGTTAAAGTGGGCTCAGCAGCTAAACACCAAAGAGAAAGACAACAAATGCATACTTGCTTTATCTATAAGCCTAATATAACAGCCATTTTTTATGCCAATGCAGTCAAATACTTACCAACTTTGTAAAAACTAAAACAATGGAAACATGAATTTTCCTACAAGTCAAATAAGTATGGTCAAAAAGAAACAAATGTAAGAAAAATTAAATAATATTAAGAGACATTACCTGCAACACTACCAAGAGCACCTTTCATTTTCTTGCGTTGTTCTTGGGATTCAGAAGCAGACTGATGCTGAGAACTGCGCTTGCTTCCTAGAATTAAATATATTTTAATCTAATCAAAAATCATAATGGATTTTTAAAAAATTACCAGTAATATAATCTAAACAGAAAAGACCATTAAACATGATTAATACAAATACCCACTGTTCTCAAGCATATATTCTTTTTTTACATAATTCATTAAAATCATTCTACTTCAGAAATTACAATTTTTCACCATGATACTATATGACAATCCATTGGGAATAACTCCTTGCCTAGTAAGGATTGACAGCTAACACCTGATTGTCATCCAGCTACTGTTTGCAAAACTAATGTAAAGAATAACAGAGTGAAGGGTGCCAAGCTCCTTGGGATTAACCCCTCACCCAGAAAGGAGAAACATGATCAAATAAGTGTTACCTTACTATCATCCAGCAACTGTTCGCAAAAGACAAAAATTAGTTTTAGGGACATGGAATGTAAGAATATTACATCAATATATATGCAGGTGTAGAGAAAAATAAAAGACTAGGACTAATACTAGACCAAGAAATGTGTTCTCGGATACTGTCAGCTGTCTGATAGAATTCTAGTTAAGCTGAAAGGAAAGTCATTTAATACTGCATTACATTTGTTTATGCACTGACAACACAGAGGAAGTAACTGAAAAGTTTTACAAAACTTGCAGTAAATTGCCATCATCATAGGAAACCTGAATGCTAAAATATGAAAAGAATGAAGAGAAAATAACTGACAAGTTAGACTAGGTACCCATAATGAGTGTAAAGTAATGGGCCCAATAGTGAACAGAAAGCAACCAAATAGTAACCAACACCTAGCTTTAAGAGCATCCAATAAGCTTATGCCTGAGAAAACACAAAGAACCAGATTGACTACATAACCAATAAAAAATTCAGGAATGCAGTTTTATACTGAATAACAAAGTGTTGACTATGAGAGCAACCACCAACCAGAAAGCTATAAAAATGAAAGAAAACCAAAGCAGCACCCCTAACTACAATATAACTCCTGAATAACCCAAATTACAAAGAGATGTATGCTGACAATGTTAAAAGGAAATACTGTGAATTGAATAAAACTGGAAATTCAAAATGGAACAGCCATTTTTTTATGCCAATGCAGTCAAATACTTACCAACTTTGTAAAAACTAAAACAATGGAAACATGAATTTTCCTACAAGTCAAATAAGTATGGTCAAAAAGAAACAAATGTAAGAAAAATTAAATAATATTAAGAGACATTACCTGCAACACTACCAAGAGCACCTTTCATTTTCTTGAAAACCAGGAGCACCTTTCATTTCTCATTGAAAGAGAAGCTTTAGTGATGACAATGAGATAATAGAAAAAAGGTGAGAACAACAGATAAAATTCTGAATATGGCTCAATGAAACAGAAAACAATTTCATAGAATGGTAAAGAATATAGAATATTAAACACAGAAATTAGAAAGAAATGCAGGCAGGCACAAGTAGAATGGCTCAATGAAAAGTGTGCAGACATAGAAAAATGAGCATCTAGGATAAAGCAGATATGCATAAAAGAAATCATAGGATAATAATGTGCTTATTGACAGGATGCATAAAATCAAAAGAGGGAACACTCATAGTAGAAAAAGAAAAAAGAATACTTTGAATATAAAATGAAAACTCTTCCATGATGAAAGAGAGAAACCTAGAAATAATAACTATATGACAGTGGTGACACACTGGAACATATCAGTAGAGCCATTTTCTTAATGCTGCCTAAGAAGCCAATTGAATGCAAATACCATTAGACAATCATATAAATAAATTTAAATATCTGGGAAGTATTTTGATAGTGGGCAAAAATGTAACACTAAAATCTGAAGGTGAACTGGGATAGCTACAGATGTTTTCCAAAATCTTAAGAAACAGAAAAATTTTGATAGAAACAAAGGAAAGAGTGCTCAGCTGCTATGTAATATCAGTTTTCTTATATGGCAATGAATGCTGGACAATTTCATCACAGATGAAGAGGAGACTTGAGGCAACATATGTGATTCTACAAAAGAATGCTGAGAATATAATGTATAGAACATGTGAGTAATGGGGAAGTTTTAAGGAAAATAGGAATAAAAAGGATACTTATGCTTAGAACGAGAAATAGTTGAAATTTCTAGGACACATCATTTTGGAAAATTTGACACAGGATATATTGAAAGCAAGACTGACAAAAGGAAATTTGTGTTAATAGATGGCAGAACAGAGAGGGAGAGCAAAAAAACAAACATTGTCGAGAGCTACAAAGGATAGGAAACTGTAGAAAGTCATGGGGACTCATGTCCTGAAGGGACACAGCACATAGAAGAACAAGTAAAAAAGCAAATTGAATTAATAAAGTTGATGGGAGTTTGTTGTAATCATGGAAGATGTTTGCAGCTTATTTCTATCAAAATGAAATAATAGGATTTCAAAAATTTGAACTGAATTAATGTAAACACTTATTCTTTCATAAATATAAATGCAGTTTTAGTGATTTAATTTGTCAAATGATAATATAACTCTGTACATATTTTCAGCTTAATTATTCTAAAAAAATTTAGTTATTTATCAAACATATCAATTACCATCAAGTTATAAGTTTTCTTCCTAACTGTTTTATTGATGGTAATTTCTTATAAATACATCTTTAAATTCAATAAAACTCAAAAAAAAAAATTTATAAAGAATAAAAACTCAATCAAGAAAGATAATGACATTAAGAGAGGTGGAGAGGTTTTCACAGGTTTCAAGTATATATTTAAAAAGAAAAACAGTCACCAGGTGGTGGTGGAGGTGGCATCAAATGCTTATCAACTTCTGATCTTTCTGGAGATGGACTGTGAGATGGAGGTGGAGGAGGTGGTGGTGTCACAAATGCTGGCTGGTTCACAGGTGGTGGATTGGGAAAGCCTTGAGTCCTGAAATGTAGAAATATCTTGAATATATACATTTAAAATTGCTTTAAAATCCCTACAGAATATATGGCATGCAAAGGTATAAAAGGCAAACTATCTTTACACAAACACACAAAGATTTGCTAAAAAATGAGCATACATGATGGAAAAAAAAAAAAAAAAAAAAAAATGACCCAAACTTAAAAACAAAAATTTATTGTAAAAAATCTTCATGTTATTAAGAGAAAAGATTTTTTTTATTATTAAATTATATATATATATATATATATATATATATATATTTTAGAACATTTAAAATTTTGGTTAGATAATAATTAAATTAGTATAGGAAATTTTACCATCCTTTTTGAAGTGAAAAACAAATTGATTTAGAAATTCTTGCAAAATTCAACAGTTGGATTTTAACGAAACATTCAGAACTTATTCACAAATGAATGAAATTATTTTAGAAATGTTTCTCTTTTAGAAAATCTTGGTAAAAACATTTTTTTTAAATCTGCTACCCACCCCACACACTAATTTCATGATATTTCAAGAAATTCATATTTGTACAGCTTAATTAAGTAGCAGATTCAAAAAAAATGTTTTTTTAACGTTTCATCAGGTGGGGAATAACGATGCGGCTGATATATTTTATTTAGAAATGCAGTTATAAAATATTTCAGTCGCATTGTGTTTCCCCACCTGGTGAAATGTTAAAAAAAGTTTTCTTTTGTTTTTTAATGTTGAAACAAGATGTACCGTTTTGTAGTGAGTATGTGCATGTTCTAATGTAACACTGCATAATATATATATATATTTCAGGCAGGTTTTATTAAATAAATTAGACACATTATGTCTACTTAATATATTCATTAACAGTTTTTTTCTTTATCTAGCTTCTACACAAGCCCGGAACTTTTTTACAGCATACCTAGTTACCTCCCCTTAAAAACGGTATCTGTCAACCAGCCATGACACAGTGTTTGTGATTCCACATATAAAAATGGTAATCTCCGGATGACCACAACAAATTTTGTCCTACACAACCATGAACACTAAATACTTACTCTATATTTAACAATACCCAGATGATAACATTATGCTATGTCAAATAAATACAATATGAGCCAACACAGTGTTTTTTCTCTCATTTTTTAACAACTGCACAAAAAAAAGTTTATTCATGGATATGAAAGGGTCTTATAGAAAATAAATAGACAGTAGTAATTGCTAAGCACTGTGAGAGATTGGGAGGAATGAACTCTCAAGGAAGGATAAAGCAGTCATTTGAATAGAGAGGAAAGAACAAATGAGAAAACACTTGTAGGAGTGTAAGAAGAGTGATGAATAGAGAGGGTGATTATGAAGGATGCAGTTTGCCTGACAGCAGGAAAAAGAAAGAAGTGAAATGTCTATGTGATCATGATAGAATGGTTGAATTGACATGTGACGTTATGCTATTGAGAAGTAAAACTAAAGCATCGCTCGATACAGGGTCTTCTATATCAATCATGAATTAAGCAAAATTAAAACAGCTGAATATAGTGAGGGATTAGTTGAAGTCATCTGATTTAATGAGAGTGGAGGGAATGATTGTTTTGCCTGTGCAAGCTGGGTAAAAAAAACAAAACATTACAATAAATTTATATGTCCCCTGAATTAAATAAAGGATTAATATTGGGTGGATATTTGCTCCAGAAGAATATCATATTTGTTGACCAGTGTTATGGGCCTAAATAGACAAGAATATAGCGCAAGAATCAAGGTCGCTTATTTTGCTATAAATTACTACAAGAAAACATTCCTGTTGAAAAACTGTCAATCAGGCAAATATAGAAAGATTAATAATTCCTTATTCTTTATGCACTTTTATGTCCTTTGACTTGTTATTGTTAAATCTATTGTTGGTATCAACAGATGTGTTGGTTTGTACTATAAAACCAGTTTTCAGCAGAGACAAAAAGATTACCACAGTTCACTAGGAGTTACACCTGAATTCTGTAGGAATCACATTGACCACTGGGTGAAACCCCATAAAAATCTGTTTATTCCCCCCACCCTACCAGAATGCTGATGTGTACATGTCATTGCCATGAAGATCAATAACACTGCCAGGTGAAAACACCAAGAATACTATGTCTTTGGCACATTTTTGGTAGGGACTGAGAACAATAGATTGACAATAGAGGGGTTTACATTTTAATGATGTGCTAAAGAAACAAAGAACTTAATTTCTTAGAGCAGTATTTCTATCCGCTTTTACAAATATATATTTACATTTTCAATGCATTTCATTTAAAAATAATGAAAAGTATAGATGTCATTTTTTAAAACATTTAGCAGACTATAGAAAATTAAATTAACTAATATCAATTTCTTTTTATAAATAAAGAGCTCACCTGAAATCGTCATAACCTTGGGTTGTTTGTGTTACAGTGACAACTGGCTGGCTGAATGACTGTGAAACTGGACATTGTTGTTGGCTGCTAACCACAGAGGGAGGGGGACCTGAAGCAATCATGTTGGCTAAATGTGGTGGTCCATGCTAAGATAAATATAAATAAATTAAAATTAATTTTTTCATTTAAAACTTTTATTCACATAGGTTACAGTACAAACATCCTACTAGAAACCTTAAAAGAATGTTGAATGACAAAATTCTTCATAGATTTTTTTTTTGTTTTAAATCAGTTTAAGCATTGTCAACCATTACTATCAATCTTTTATTAGTATTTACTTCATTTTTTTCTTTGCAACTTTAAATCAAATCATCAATTCTACAGCAGTGAACAGATATAATAGGTCAGAGATAAGGAATAAGCTCTATGTGAGATTCAAACTCATGTCTCTTTTCCCTTAGGAAAGCCTGGTAAGTGCCAAACTATAAAAACAGGAATGGCCTGCAGGAAACCAAATCTAACATTTTAAGCCTTGTTCCATAATCTATAAGAGATTTTTGTGATGAGGCTGCGTGTATGTACATAGAGATTTGAATTTTGGGAACTTTTATCATACAAGCTATTTTGGCATTTAAGATATGGCAGACAAGTCCTTTGACCTGAAACTGATTCTTGAATTCAATGGTACAGCTATGAGCCCTCCTGTACTTGAATGGATTGACAAGGCAGAGCTTGTTTGCAGAATGTGCAGGATAAAAAGACTGGAATACATTCTTCCACTGTGTTTCAGCAGCAGTGCCTTTGTTGTGTATCAATAGCTTAGCAACAAAGAAAAGTCAGACATTTCAGAAATAAAGAGAGTACTACGAATTGCCTTTTCAATAGACAAATTCATGGCCTATGAACAGTTTATGGCTTGTCATCTATACTCTTGCAGACTAACAAAGGCTTGCTTCACTGCTTGGAGGAATATCAGAGCATGTGACTGTTGAACCATGTGAAGCATCTTTGAGAATGGATGAGATGAATGTAAGCCAACTACTAGCTGAAATGACAGCTGAAGAACCAGTCATGGCAGCTACTATTCCAATTGAAACACACATTCCCTTCACTAAGTGTCCTACCAACATCAGCTGCTACAGACCTAATCATTATACCAAGGATTACCAGTATTGACCCACAGGGACGAGTGCAAGCAGTCCACCAAAGGCCTGTCAACAAGTACGTTTTTCAATGCCAAGGACTAGGTCATATTACCACATAATGTCAGGGAAACAAACCGGATGTCAGCACCAATCTCCCCTCCACGAAAGAAATAAATGAGGCACTCCCAGTGATAAAAGTGCTCATAGATGGAAGACCATATATGGCATTGATCAAGTCAAGCTGTTTCCACTCTCTCCTGAATAACTCAAATTGTGTTGCTTGGAGCATAAAGAACATGAATGTACTGACAGCCAATGGAGAGGTCTTTAAGAGTCAAGGAATTGGTACCATAAAGCTTAAAATTAATAACCTGAATCCAGTTAAAGTCAAAGTTCTAGTAGCAGACAGTAAACTACTGGGATTTGGCCTCATCCTGGGGATAGACATTATCAGGAAGTTGGATGGAATTCAAATAATCAGCTCAAGCAAGGCTGTTTTCTCACGACGAAAGTTACCAATATGTGCAGCCCTTAAAACCAGACTTTAACACCGACCTTGACAAAAACACAAAAAGAACTAGGTCCCCTCCGAGGCTTAATCCCATTAATGGCAGTGATACAAGAGAACAAGGGGAATGTGTGTCCTGTGTTAGACTATCATGAGTTGAACAAGTATGTTGACAATGTCCCATAACTGATGCAGACGTGTGTGCAGAAGTAGAGAAAATAGTGGCAAAGAGGGTCTAATGTTTCTATCCTTGACTTGTGGAAAGCTTACTTGCAAGTGCATGTACACAAATCACTATGGCCACTCCAAATGGTGATATTCAAAGGGCACAGGTATTATTTAACCAGAATGGATTTGGGACTGAACATGGTGCCAGTAATAATGAAATCTATCATTCAAAAAGCAATGTCAGAATACACAGGCGACAAATATGTTAATGAAAGTATAGCATCTGCAGCATGCATACAACACCACCTAGCTGACTACGGGTTGACATGTAAGGAGGCAAAATGGTTAAAAAAAAAAAACAAAAAAAACAACAGTGCTCAAGTGCTTGGCTTGTGTGTCTGGGGGAGCACAACACCCTCTACTGGAGGTGACATTCTGGAAGTATCAAAGTTGATAACCCGTCACGTGGTATTTTCATTATGTGGGAAAACGTTGGGATACCTACCTGTTAGCAGATGGCTCAGAGTTGTAACAGCTTTTATAAATGCAAAGCGACAACAGTCACAGCTGGTTGGGATGATGAGGTGAATGGCTCTCCCACACTTAAAAACATGATCACAGACTCACTGGCAGAATATGTCACAATGACCCTGCACACATCAAGGGTGAGAAGAGAGACGCACATTGGAGACATGGATCGACACAAGCTCCCTTGCCACCAGGGTCTCACTGGAACTTGAAGGAGCTGTCATCAATGGCTGCATCCAGTGAAGGAGATGTAACACAACTTGGCAGAGCTTGATGCTGTGCTGAAAGGACTCAACCTCGCACTCCAATGGAGCACAACTAAAATGCATCTGTTCAAGGATTCTGTGTGTATCCATCAGTGGGTATCTGAAACACTCACAAGTATGGCCAGAATAAACACTTGAGCTGCAAATGAAATGCTCATCAGAAGATGACTCAGTATCCTAGAGAAGTTATATTAGTTAGTGAAGGAGTATGAGCTGTCAGTGAATGTGACATTAGCTGGATCAGACCAGAGCCAAGCTGACTGACAGATGGACGAGAGCCCCATAAAAATGGCTAGATGCGGTAAGAAAAGAAGTTGAACACATCTGCTCTGCATCAGTGAATGCACCTGATCCTGACCTAATAAGGACTGTACACTGCCAAAGTGAGCATCCTGACATAAAGCGCACATTGTATTTTGTAAAGCAAATTCATCCCCTAGCTTTGAAGATGTTAAGGTAGTAGCTAGGGAATGCAAGGAATATCAATCAATCGACCCAACACCAATATGTTAGTTACAAGGCAAACTGGGTGTGTCTAAGGCATGGAAATGATTGGGAATGAACATCACTCATTGTAATGGAAGACACTACCTGACACTGATCAATTGTGGCCCTAGCCGATTCACAATTTGGCGACCTCTGCAACAACAGAATTCTACAGCTATCATCACTCATGTAGAGGCCCTCTTTTATGACCAAAGTCCACCAGAAGAACTACTCACAGACAATGATACTATGGTTCCGTAACCAGCTGGTCAAAGACTTCTTAGTGAAATGGAGTGTCTAACTCCACTTGCATTGTACATATGCCCCTGCAGGCAATGGAATGATTGAGAGAAATCATCGCAGTATTAAGAGAATTGCTGCCATGAAAAAATGTTCAATCATAGAGGTAGTCTACTGCCAGACCAAAAGACAACACCTTGTTTCTGTGCCCACTAACATGCACTTTAAAATATCAGATGAGGCATGTAGCTAGTATCAGCAATCCACATGCAACTTTGACAGAATACTGTGTCACCTGAAAGCTGTTGGCTCCATTGCGACACAGACAGTACATCGAGCACATCCTCTGAAAGTGCAAATGTATATGGAGCACCCAATGGTTATTTTAATAGAGGTAACTCAGGACCTGAGCCAAATGAGCCATGTAACTCATCAGAAAGTGAGCTCCAGGAAGTAGAGGAGATTGAACACCTACAACAGAGTACCAGAATTAAAAGACTCACACTCAATTACCATATCTGCAATCGTCACCATGAGATTTGGTTATACAGAAGAAAATGGTGGCATACCCTGAAAGCAAAAACGCTTGTGTTGCATGCAGCTTTTGTAAGGAAAAAAAAGAAAGAAAGAAAAATGCTTCACCACTGAATGATGACAGCAAGTTCATGTAAATTAGCTTCTGCTAAACAATCGTGGTTCAAGTTTTACTGAGTGGAAGGGATTTAAAAAAAAAAAAAATGCTAATCCATTTATATGCTCCACCAAACTGCTATAAAAGCAACTGACTTTTCCTATAAAATGAGATTTTTGCGAGGAGGCTGTGTGTGTGAACATGGAAATTTGGGTTTTGTGAACTTTTATCATACAATTCCCTAAACTATAAAAACATGAACAGGCTGCAGGATATCAAATCTAACATTTTAAGCCTATTAACTTTGTTTCATGAACTATATCAGCACTACATTTGTTTTTGTTTTTAGTAGTAATAGTAATGAAATGACTTAAAAAAGTTATATTTCATCTTTTGCATGTTGTCAAGTTTTTGCAGTTTGGTGGTTACAGCAGCAGCTGGGAACTTACAAGGCTTCTCTGAAACAAAAAAAACAACAAAGAGTTTAAATCTCATTGAAATCATATCTTATTTCCCTTCAATGCTGTCTATTCACTGCCATAGAACTAATGGATTGAAAGTCGCAATAAAAAGGAAACTAAAAAATTAAAAGTAAATATCAATTAAAATAATGATTTCATAGGTGTTTATTTTAAGCAGAACCACAATTAAAAATGACTGGGTTGCATTTAAGTAAAGTAATGAAACACCAGATATTTCAGCTGGACAGGACAATAGTGACAATCTTTTCATTTTTGTAACACTTGTAATGATGCAATACTAGTCTTTTTATAACAGTATTGTATTTACCATCTACCCATAAACACATTTTTTTTTTTTTTTACTAAAAAAAAAACTAGTGCTTATGTCTCCCCAAGCAAAAGAAAAAACTAGCAGTTTAAAAAAATCTAATATAAATGGGAAAATTTAATCAGCTCTGAAGTTATTTAAAGCAAACTGGTCTGTACATAAAATAAAACAAAAACAAAAAAACATATGCTTCCAGGCTTCAACAATACTCCATCACCATTACCCTCAATAGAGTGGCATTGAAGATTCAAGCCTCATAACTAGTGAAAATAGGGCTCCAACAAGGCCCATCTCAACAAAGACAGAGGCACTTTTAATTGATTCTGTAATAGGTCAAAGAAATACATCCTCAAAACTATGATCAGGCCAATGCTGAAGCTGTCCTTTTCTATACTGCTGAGTGTTGGTGCATAAAAGTCATAAAAAAAGTTGATATCTACCTTTAAAAGATTTGTAATAGTTACTAACCTTATAGGATCTCTAATGAAGAATTGTGTAAGAGGGCAGGCAGTAGGAATATGCTACTTGATATTAAGAGATGTAAGTTACTCAGTAATTGTCCTGAGTATGTCCAATAAGAGATTACTTAAAGTTACCTTAAGATGGACCCACCGGAGAAGAGAAAGAGAGGCAGGCCAAAACCACCTGGTGGAGGACAATGTTGACAAAAGTATTAGAGATAGGTCTATCAAAAGGCAAAACACAGGTCAAAGCACAAGACAGGGTTGAGTGGAAGAGTATGATTGCAGCCTTATGTTCCAGTTGGGATAAAGATAACAATGTAACTTAATAATACAGACAAATTAATTTGAAAAAGAAAGAAAAACTCAAGTAAAGGAAGAAATATACAGAGAAATGAAATACATTGAAAACAAATGCCAAATTAAAATCAATCACCTGATAACCAAGTAAGTTTTCAGGAACCTTTTCCTCTGGTTTTTCTTCTGTGAATCTCCGTTTAGGAGGTTGTTGTGGAGGAGGCACAGGAGATTGTGAGGGTGGAGCTTGTTGGGGTGGAGGAGGAGGTGGCTGGCCAGCATCATCTTTAGGTGGTCCCATATTATATGCATACCCTGAAGTTGCTATAGCATAAGTAGTGGGAGTCACTGTATAGGTTGCTGTTGCAGGTAAGCTCATAGGCAAACTGGCAGTACCAGTAAACTTGAAGTATAAATAAAAATTTAATTCTTAAAATATATCATTTCTTATTAGAAAAATATTGTTTCTCATTCTGAACATCAATCTAATAGGTGTAATTCTGAAGCTTGACTCACCTGTCCATAATAAGCTGGAGGTGGAGGTGGCTGTCCAGCTGCAGGAATCTGCTGCTGTGAAACAAATTGAACTCCTGGTTGCAATGTATTGATAGGTGGTGCAATTGAGTTTGGTACTGGTGAAGCAAACTGTGGTGCCATCTGGGGTGTACCACCAGCCAAAGACATTCCAACAGGTGTCAAAGCCTGTTGTCCAACTATTACTTGTGTTGGTTGTCCACCTGCTAAATTAGTATTAGCTGCAAGAAAAAAAAAATAAAGTAACTGATAAAATAAATACATAATTTATATTAAGTTTTTATGCTAATTTGTTTTTCTTAAACCATATGTTTTCATTTGTTGAGTAAGACATTGTTAATGGAGATCTTATTTGTTTTCCCATTAACGCAAATGGGCTTTGCAATCTGCATGTGAAATTGTCCTATAACTAAGCAGTAACCTTGTTAAGTAACCGTCTATAATATCTTTACTTGGGGAAAATGCTTTTAATCCCAAATTTTACTGTCTGTACCATACTTTACACAATCCCATTACATTAGTTATCTGCCTCAACCAATTACATAGATCTTCATCACAAAATTCTGGTGCATTGTCTGATACCCAATGTTTTAGGGACCAAATTTCTAGAAAATACCACTCTTAGTATTTGTTTTAATGTATTCATTTTTCTATTTTTAACTTTAATGACTTCAGGCCATCCAGAAAAGGAAGGCTACTAAAATTAGAAATATTCCCATGCCATTAATGTGTGTATGGTGGTCCATATGGAAATGAGACCCCAATGGTTCTGTTTCTTTAAGCCATGAGTGTATTCTCTTTTGTCAGAGTTTTTATTTCTCCACATTTTGGGCATTTGTGTATATATCTTTCTAATACTCTAGCAACCATGACCCTAATTTTAATCTCCTCTGTGTAGCCATTATTCCACAATGCACATCATCATGTAAACTTTTTAAGTTTTTTTAATTGTTTCAATTTCAGATGACTCTTTCAAAATTTCAGTTTAACTATTCCCAGTAATTTCTTGGGATCAGAGTGACCTTGCTCCCCATATCCACTTGCACTGGAAAAATCATGCAATTTAATTTTTTTCAAAAGAATTCTTTTCCTTAGGTTTTTGTATTTCAAAGAAAAAAAAAAAAAAAGGTCATCAATACTCTTTTTTCCCCACTTTTTCTATACTATCTTCTTTTTAACTTTGCATACAAACTGAAAAATTTTTTTTTCGGCAATTGTGGCAATTTTTTCTAAAAGTGGGGCACCTTTTACTGTCAGTTTCATTCTCATAGTTACAGTATTTGCATTTCTTGTGTTACTTTTAACCATCATCACACTGGAGATGAAAAATGTCACTGGAAAATTCTCTCCCTGTGCACACTGTAGGTACATTCCATTACCTCAAGAGGGTTGCTATAAATAAACACATGTCAACTGCTATTTCTGGTATATTAAGCTAGAAATAGCCTACTACTTTGGAATGAGGCTAAACTTCTATTTTCTGATGCCATTTTGAAATCTTCTACACTATACACATGCTCTGACATTGAATAAATTCGCATAAACTCTATCGCAATTATTTGTAAACAAAAATAGCTGCTTCAACATTGAATGAAGTCTTTACTCATAAGCTTTTTATTTGATTCCGACTCCAATGATAATTTTGTCAAAGATGGAGGAGATAGCCACTCTAGTAATGAGGAGAAAAGCCATGATGACCATGAGGTGCCAAGAGGCTACTACCATTCATGGCTGACTAATTTTATGGAAGCTACTGGTCCCATGTATTTACCTGATGGCCTTTCTGAAGGTGAATTATTTGATTTATTCATTAACAATTAAATAATAACTTTATTTGTCAATGAAACAAATAAATATGCATGTCAAATGAAAGAAAAGAGAGGAACAAATATGGGTGTCTATGCATATGTAGATATGTGGAAGGATGTCACATTTGATGAAACGAAGGCTTTTGTAGCCATTTTACTTCTCATTTGCTGTCATTTGAATCATACTTATCACTGGATGAATTTATTGAAATGTCAGGTTTCAGATACATCATGCCACAAGACAGGTTTTTGAGGATTTTGTCATTTTTTTTTTCATCTTTCTGACAATTCAAATGCAAAAACAAGGGACCACCCTGAACATGATAGGGCATTCAAGATCCAGCCATTTTCTGAAAAACTTATGCCACTTTGACAGAAATACTTTTATCCCAGAAAAGAACTTTCAGTGGATTAAAGTATAATTCCATTCAAAGTGAAGAACAAGTCTACTGATGTACATGTCAGCAAAACCAACCAAGTGGGACCTGAAAGCCTGGGGACTAGCGGACTCAAAAATCGGCTACATCTACAATTGGTAGCTGTACTTGAGCCACGAAACAGCTTGGGCACCAAGGACAGTTGGTGTTGCCCACAAAGTTGTGTCCTCCCTGTTGGAGAATATGCAGAACAGGGGACATATAATTTACATGGACAATTTTTTCATCCCCTGCATGGTTTCACTACATAGCTCAACATGGAACAGGGGCATGCAGTACACGACGTGTGAACTGAAAGGGCATGCGCCAAGTGAAATGAAGGCAGCAAAGTCTCAAATAAGCAATCCTCCCCACCCCACCAAATCAGGCACAGAGACATATTGTATATTTCCTGGTATGACAAAGGGCCAGTGAATTTGATGACTGCCCACACTGCCAAGACCTTCAGAAAAGAAGTCTGTTCAAAGCATCATGAAAGTCATACCAGGATTGTGTACAAGCCTTGTGCTGTACAGTCCTACTCTCAAGCACATGGGGGTGAATTAGACAAACAGCTAACATACTACATGGTGCTGCACTGATCTTTCAAATGATGGGAAAAATGTTGTTTTTTTTATCTGCTTGAACTCTGCTTCTGCAATGCTTTGGTCTCTGAAAAGCAAAGTCAACTCACTGTGTCAGTGCTGAAAAATTCACTTCTGGAAGGCTACCACTCAGGAGAATCTCACAGGAGAGGTAAGAGGACCAAAAAAACCCCAGAAAGGCTGGTGTTAACAGAATGCCACCTTCTAATCAACCCTAAGCATCTGAAATGTGAAAGGCCACCTTGCCCAGATTGTGGTGTGTGTTCTGACAAGAAGTGCCACCAGACAGTTTGTATGCAGAAAGTGCAATGTGGCACTTGTTTTCAATGTCAAAACATGCATGCAAAACATAATGCATTACATCAAAATATTACTCATCCATTCTTTTATTAGTATACAAAATAATCTATACAAGGAAAATTCGGGCATTTTTGGCTACGGCGTTTGTTGGAGAGTGAGTTATTTTCCTGACTGGTTACACGCATTGTGATTTAAGATAGTACCAGCGAATCGAGTTTTCAGCATTTCTTTCTGCCCCCGATACTAGAGTCTGTACTTAGTGATTTTTCTTTGTGTTATGAAAGTAATCTGCGACAAATTTGCTTTGAGAACGCTTACACTTACAAGCTATTTCAGCATTTACTTTGTCTCTCGCAAGATGGCGGAAAGACCGTTCGATATAAAACGATCCCCGAATTCAGTGGTGATACGAGAGGACAGTCTGTGGTTGAATGGATCGAAAAAGTGGAACTGGTCTGTGAATTATGCGAGATATTGAAGATTGAACGGATTCTTCCACTGCGATTGAATGGCGGTGCCCTTGCTGTGTATAGGCAGCTGAGTAAAGAACAGAAAAGTGACATTGAGCAAATAAAGCACACTCTACTAACCGCATTTGGAACTGACCGGTTTATGGCCTGCAACCAATTCCAGGCACAGCGTCTGCGACCTGGCAAGACAGTAGACGTATATTTGGCAGAATTAAAGAAGCTCGCCATTCCAATCGCACCGCTTCCTGAAGAATGGATGACATGTGCCTTCGTTTCTGGATTGCCCAGTCATGTTAAGCAGATACTCCATGCATCATCCAGAATGGAAGACCTAACGCTCAATCAATTGTTGACCAGAGCCCGTGCTGTCATGATCGACGAAAAAGAGGCTGATGAACCAGTGGCCGCAGTTATTCAACCAATTGAAGTCAAAGAAGGTCTGACCCCAGCCATTCATTGCCATGGCGTTGCCACCTGCTATCGGTGCTCTGGGTCGAATCATTTTGCCAAAGACTGCCGCTATCAACGCAAAGAAATGCGCAGCGGGTCGGCGCGAAAGGCACGTCTCGATCTACCAATGTCATAAAGTAGGTCATATTGCCTCTAAGTGTCCGGGAAATGGAATGGCGACGTGACGTCAGCGCCGGTCTCTTCCCGCACCGAGCATGAAAGAGGCGCCCCTGTGATTAAGGTAACGATCAATGGAATAACGCTGACACGCTTTAATAGATTCGGCTGCTCTCGGTCACCACGAGCGGTTCGACGGCCGACAGTGGAGCAGACAAAAGATGGACGTGCCTTAACGGCTGATGGAAAGGCTCTCAGAAGCCGGGAGTTGGAAACATCAAACTCAGTTTACATTGACGACATCTACATCAACGAAACATTAGTACCCGCTTCACAGGTGAGAAAGCATCTTGCTTACTTTGGGCTCGAATGTAAGAACCCAGAACGACTGGAGGATGGTAAATGGGCGTGTGCTCGGCTTGCAGGTCTGGGGGAGCACAACATGTTTTACTGGAAACGTGGAAGCGAAGCTCCTGGACATTCCCAAACACATGACCCGATGCAGCGTGTTTTCTTTATGTGGAAAGCTGGTGGGACATTTTCCGTGGGCGGGTGGATCCGCATTGCAACTGCATTTATTAAACGTGGGGTGACTTCTGTCACTTCCGCTGGGATGACACAACAAATGATGCTCCCCTTAGACACATGATAGCCAGGAAGGCATTACTAGGGTGCGTCAAGACGACCCCGTACGTGGTAAATGGTGCGTTGACGGATGTGAATTTAACGTCTGGGTCGGTGCGAGCTCCCTTGCAACAGGAGTGTCTCTTGAAGTAGGTGAAACTGTCGTGGAAGATGCGTGTTGGTTGCGCCCCAGAAGGATACGCAACATATCAACCTGTCAAAATTAGACACCGCTGGTTATCAGGGGAGTCACCACGGCCCTTCAATGGAATGCAAAGGTATTGCATTTATTCACGGAGATTTCGCATGCGTGTATAAGTGGATAGCAGACACTCTTACGGAAAGGCTAGGATACATACAAAGGCTGCAGCGAGATGCTCATTTGAAGGCGTTATCCTAGACACACTGGCAAAAAAATTGCTAAGTGAATACCACTTGGAATACCACTTATCCGACAGACATTTAAGCTTGACTGTGGCCCAACCCGGTTCCCTATTTGGCAGCGTCTGCATCGACAGGATTCCGCAAGCGTCATTGACCACTTGGGGGTCATTGTTCTTTGAACATGGACCTCTGACGGAACTCCTCACTGACAACGACACTGCATTCCGCAGTGGACTATTCAAAGATTTTGTGGATTCGTGGGGGGTACACCTCAGATTTCACTGCGCGTATGTCCCATCAGGGAATGGCATAATCGGGCGATGTCATCGGAGCATCAAAAGAATCGCTGCTAGGAAGCAGTGTTCTATAATGGAGGCAGTGTATTGGTACAATGTTACTCCGAGAGACAATAATGTATTGCCCTCAACTGCGCCAGCCAACATGATTTATCAGTACAAAGTCCGGCTACAAGACACTGACGCAACGCATTCAACTGAATGGATAAACAAACGTTCGCCGTATGACTTGGGCGACCGTGTGTGGGTGAAAGCTCCACATAGCCCGTGTACAACCCAGTACCGGGTGGGGCATGTCACTGGACTAAGTAACTCGCGCTCTGTGCTGGTTGATGGCATACCAAGACACATAAAGGACTTGCGTCGCTATGTAGGTACAGATACGTCAACAAGTGACACTAGCAGTGAGTGCTCAGAAAGTGAACAAATAATTACCATTGGAGGTAGGGCTAGCACCTCTTCAGATGGTGAAGACTGTGCGTGAGGTTGTCAGAGAAGAAGAATCTTCAGATCATTCTTCAGATGATGAAAACTGTGCATGAGGTTGTCAGATCAGAAGAAACCTCAGAACATAACACACAATCTCCTCCAACAGTCGCCCCGCTCTGGAGAAGCTTAAGAATAAAGAGGCTCATTTGATGAGTGTCACTTATGTGACAGGGGGAGTGTAGTGAAAGAGATAATCAGGTACCCCAGAAAAAAGTTTGTGTTTTGTCTGCGATCTGTCAAGAAGGAAAAAATTCGGGCATTTTTGGCTACGGACGTTTGTTGGAGAGTGAGTTATTTTCCTGACTGGTTACCGATTGTGATTTAAGATAGTACCCGGCGAATCGAAGTTTTCAGCATTTCTTTCTGTCCCCGATATCGAGTCTGTACTTTAGTGATTTTTCTTTGTGTTGTGAAAGTAATCTGCGACAAATTTGCTTTGAGAATGCTTACACTTACACACACATGCAGTTAGAGAAAATTATTCAATTGTAATTGTTCCAATATTTTATATTTATGAAATGTATCAGTCATACATTTAATCAACTTGTAAGCGATCTGGGATTGCAAAGGAAATGTTTGTCGCAGATTATTTCCGCTTCGCCGAAAATAAATCACTGAGTTCAGACTAGAACATCGCAGACAGAAAGAAAATGCCGAAAACTCGATTCGCAACTACTATTTCACAAATCACAATGCACACAACCAGTCAGAAAAATAACTCCCTCGGCAGCCAAAAGACTTTTTCCCCCCCGATTCGAGAACACCAACAGCTTTTATCAGCCCAACGTTTTCTTTTCAATTCGTCGACAGCTGGGAGAGGATGTTCAGTAATTTGCATATCACCATACTTGATAGAGACTCCTGCGACGGACTTGTTTGTTGGTTTTTTGTTTTTTTTTTTAATTCAAATATTCCATTTTCAGCATGTTATGCTGAATACGTGCCCTTTTGTTTGGTAAGTAATTTTCTTTTTCGCCACATTTTCCATTGTAGAATACATGCGATGCGCTGTCGCTTGGTTTGACAAGGTAAGTCGCCGTTTTCTTCGCTATACAACTGTAATTGAATCAATTCATCTCAATAGTCAAACCTTGTTCCAAGTTTCTCAAATTCACAAATCTGCTAACTTCTCTTAATCTGTGAAGATATTGCACAATTGATTCATCTTGTTTCTGTTTAATCATAGAAATTTGGTTCTGTTATGACAATTTTCTTTTTAGGTTGTAAACTCCTTTTTGTAATTTCTAAAATTTTGACGAAAGTCAAATTCTCCAGTTGTTTGGGGTATGCCATAACAGAAAATTTCATTATAGCTTCACAACCTGCCAAAGCTAGAAAGAGGTCAGTTATTTCATTTTCTCCCCTCTATTGCCTGGATGTCTTTCAATTTTTTAGCCCTAGCATGGAGCGGCAAATACCAGATCTATGTCTTGACAAATTCTGGTTCAGTCAAGTAACTTAAACATCCTATCGATGATTTATTCTGTTGTTCTATGACACATGATCAGTAGTCAACTTCTACCTGTCTATTACTTTACTATACACTTTTTTTTCTTCTACTTAACATATGCAAATAGGTATAATCCTATTTACCAATCCACTACACTTTGATCCCATGGAAGATACATTAACTATGGATGTAATGACTGAACTGTGTCAGCAATTTTATCGCAAAAAGACTGTCCAATAATGTACCTTTCAAGAAGATTGATGGTAGCAGAAATAAACTATTCAAATATTGAAGAGGCAGTGACCATTGTCTGGAGCGCAGACTATAAACCCCTAGAGTTTATTTTTAACTCAAGAAAGGCGCTACGAAAAGTTACCTCTTCCAGAATTCTAAGGTGGTCAATAAAATTAATGGCACATGATTTTGACATTGATTATGTAAAAGGAAATATAATACCACATATTGATGGTCTGTCAAGGTTGCAATTTAATAAGGATCAAAAAGAAAAAAAAAGTGGAAATCTGGATGAAAAAATATTATTGTGTTGAAATTGACATTATCTCTACAAAGATTAGCATTGGAAACTCTATATGACCAGATATAAAACAAGTTTGTTGAGGGAATAAAAAGAAACAGGTGGATTAATTTTTCCAAAGCTAAAAAAACCTTACAAAGAAATAATGCATAAGTCAATGTTAGAGAACAACATTATATGCAATGGAGATGCGATACTACCACCAGAGACAGTAAAATATTTTAAAACGTGTACATAATGATATGCATTGTTGGACAACAGCTACACAGAGGAGATAAAAATTGGAGGCATTCCTGCCAGGGTATTATCACAATATGGAAAGATATGTACATAAATGCCAAAAATGTGGAGAAATGAATTTTCAACAGGAGAATACATTCATGGCCTAAAGAAATGGAACTATGGTCTTGTGTTCATATGGACCATGCACACATTAATGATATGGGACTATTTCTAATTTTAGTAGACTCTTTTCCTGGATGGCCTGATGTTGTTAAAGATAAAATAATGACTACAAAACACCACCATATCACTTACAATCTAATGGCATTGTGAAAGAATGGTACAGACAGCAACAATGAGATTGAAGGTATTTTCCACCCAGTAGAGATACTATAGACAGTCACTTACCAAAGTTACTGCTTAGTTATAGGATGATTCCATATGCAGACAGATTGCAAAGCCCCTTTGCATTAATGGGAAATCTCCATTAACAATGTTTTACTCAACCAATGAAAATGTGGCATAAAAAAGACAAAGTAGCAAGTCCTGAGTGAGCTAATTTCATCATGCAAATGGCACCTAACAGGCCATCAAAGAAAGGAAAAAGCCTAATAGCTCATTCTGACCATTTAAGACCCAGAATTGAAGATGTTATGGACAAGGATCTTGATGAAGAAGAAAGAATGAGTTCTTCAGATCAGGAAAATGATGATAGCAGGAGTAACTCAGACATGGAAGAAGAGATGGTGAGGCCAAGATTTCCATTAAAAAAAATGGGACATAAACCTCAACTGGGAGAGGAGGAAAGAGGTTGTAAAAATTCAAGAACAACAAAAGGTGTAATGGGATTGGCAAATAGGATTATACCTATTTGCATATGTTGGTTATGAGAGAAAAAAGTATAGTGTCAGACGGGGGAAAGTTGATTACTGATCATCTATCATAGGACAATACTATATTACCTCACTTAATATAATGCTTGCAGAAAATACTCTAAAGAAAATTTACATAATAATAAAATGTTTTTAATTAATGATACTAGTTGCATAAAAATACATTAAAAACATTCTTGATGATACTAATGAATTACTAGTAAAATGTAAGCACCAAAAGAATTGAAGTAATGAAATTTGTTGTCTTTGGCATTAGTAAGTGTTTGGTTTCAAAATTCACAGTATTAATCAAAATAGTTAATTTTAAAAGGAAAGAAAATAAAGCAGAAAAGAAAAAAAAAGGCTTTCTGAAAAATCAACAATGATCTTACTAAGAAAAGGATCATTAGTGGTAGCAGCATATTGATTCATTCCAGGAGCAGTGGACACTTGCAATATTGGAGGAGGTAGAGTAGCATTAGGTAGTAAACCTCCACTAGCATCCAACTGACCAGGTGGAGTACTGTGAGGTGGTGGACCTTAAATAGAAACCAGAAAATATTATAAAAATAGTTATTATTCTGTTTAAAAAAAATAAAGAAATAAACATCAAAATATCTAACATAATAAGTCAGTAGTTAGGCAATAGCAAAAAATTAAATTCTTATGAATCTGATAGTCATGACTATAAAATACCATATATACTGATGTACCAAAGGTGATTAGATGGTGCTGAGTATTGTGTAGGATCCTTTTTAGCCCAGCAAAGCACAGAAACTCTATTCTATAAAACCTCTGGAGAGATCTTGGGTAATGCCATTTTGATATTTATCCACAACTTCTGGATATTTGTAGGTGTAGGACCTTGGTGTAAGAATCTCCCCACAACATCCCATAAATGCTGGATTGGGCAAATATGGTAGTCCCACCATTGATAAATTTGCAGAAAAAACAAACAAATTTCAAGAGATCATATCTTCTAAACTACATGTGTAATGATGATGAAATTTTTAGGTTTTCCATTTCTTTAAAGTTATCAAAATCTAGATTGGTGACAATTTGTTCATCTCTATGTATTGAATTTTTCAAATGACATAGTGCAGGGGTTGGTAAAAGCAGTGTTCAAATATGAAACTTTAAAATTTGATATTTTGTTTTACTAGAGTTGCAAATAAAAAAACTTTCAAGTAGTTCATTTCTCAACACCCAAAAAAAGAAAAGTTTACTAACCCTTGTATAATATCAGTTGAAAAAGTGTGTCCTGACAAAATAGATTCATTCAAAAGTAGAAATTTTTCAGCACAAACAATAACCAAGAGTTATTATTCACAAAGCTTAGCATAGTTTAGCATAAGGCCACAAGTGGCAACTGAATTCACTGTATTAACAATCAACCAGATTAGTTTGATAACCATTATACCTATGTCAAGGTGCCCTAACAATAACTAAAATTTAAAGACATTATGACTCAGTGATAAAAACATAAAAAAAAGATTCTACTGATTTTTTTGACGTTTGATAAATCAACAGAAGTGTCTGATATTTTGTATTCAAAGAATTGATGTTAACTTTGAAATATTGGAAAAATTAGCATCTGTAAGCAATATTTATGCAACATCAAGTAAAGATATTTTTATGGAGGTTGAAAATTTCTTTGTAAACTATAATTTAAATTGGAAACACCTGAAGTTTATTAAAACTGATAAAAGAAATATGAGTGGAGTTGGAAAGTTTTTTAGACAACATTTCAAAAATTTATGAAAGTGCAGCATCTGTGGTAATTAACTGTATCATTCATCAGCAAGTGCTTTGTGAAAATGTTCAGATCTTTCATATGAAACTAGTCATATTAATAGTGAATGTCATTTGATCTGATGCATTCATACATCATCACTAGTATTTTTTAAAGATATTGAAACTGAAATATATGGAATTGCCTTATCATGGCTAAGAGATATTTTTGTACTCAGCAATGAGATCGAAATTTTTCTGATCAAGATAAGTCATCTTTACACTATTGTGACAAATGCAAGCCCACACATACTTCCACAACAGAACCCAAAGCAGACACACATAGAAACACGTGTAGGCGAAGTCTAAAAATAGATTCAGACCCAGTAAGATAGCACATAAAAGAAACAACGCGATTGGTCAAAAGCAGGCAATCAGCAGTCAAGAAAATTAGGCACCAAAAAGGAGGTGCGCATGTGAAGAGAAAAAGGAAAGCAGCTTTATCGAAGAGACCAGCGGACGTAAAGTCACGCCAACATCCATGTCCCAGGTCGCACGCTGAGACAACACATTTCCAGAGGCAGAGAAGCAGACCAGCCACTCAAATGCCAAGAATGTGAAGATAGTCCAGATGCAATTGGCCTGAACCCCTCGGAGATCATCGCCTTAAGAAGAAATCCTGAAATTCAAATATAAGGCAGAGAATGTGATCCCAGTTGAGAACATAAAGCTCCAGCCGCTGAACCAAGAACACAAGAAAAGAGACTATTATCACCTTTGGTCGATAAATGCATATCTCAGATAAGTGTATACTCTAGAAACCCCCAGCATTACTATGATTCGCAAACACCCAATAATGTTATGTTCTTGCACACACCTTTCCATATTCGTAAAACCAGACACTTGAGACCCCTGTATATGTGTGAAACATTGCATTCGTTAATATTTGTCGTATTCCAACCCAATATATGTTGTAGCTCACATGATACAATGTCTTTATTGTCGTTGCCACATACATGTTCTTGTTAATTAAAAATTATATTGTTCACCATGTCGTTTTGTTCATTTATGGTCACCGGTCGGTTGAATGTGTTATTCCAAGAACCCGGAAAAGCCCAGTTCAATTAGACCATAATTGAGTTGGACTTCACCTACTTTCTTTTCTTTTTATATTATCTGCTGATGATTTAATGATGTAAGGGAAATAACCCTAATATTTATTCAGTGATCCCATAACGGAAGGTTATTCAGGGAATATAAGATACAAACGAATCATCGTGCAGAATACATGGATCTTAGCCTGGTGCTGGTTGTATCCCCCCATCAACATATTAGTTCCAGATGAGGATCTATGACACTATTTACAAACAAGGAATATTAATGAATTCAATCTCAAATTGTAAGGAGCAATAATGCTTATATATATTTTAAGTGAAAGAGTTTTAAAATAAGCTGACTTTTCTCAAATTCCAAATGATGAACAACTTTACCAATTTTTTTTTTCTTGTAAATAGTTTAAACATGACATTAATTTTCCATTTCTTATCAATTTTGATCACACCATAATTAGTGAAGCTAATTTCAGCAGCATCTTTCCAACCTTAATATGAACTCAAAAACTCTAAGGATTTTTCAATTGAATATATAACTGAGGATCTCCCATCAAATCCACAATGTCATGACGAAAGACCAATACAAAGAGAAACAGATTTTTTTTTATAAATGCTTCCCAGAGCAATGATACTGTGCTTTAAGATTTTATGGTAATTAATTTTGGCATAATATATTTAAAGATATTCAAAATGAAACCTAGGTCAGTCAATTTTGATGACAGGAAGCACAAATTTTGAAGCAATCTGATTTAGTTTTATATTGGAAAAAGAATTTAATCATTCTTATAGATCTTCAACACTAACTCTAAAATAAACCATATTAATGTTTATGCTTATTCATAATGAAAAATAGTATTTAATGTGGTTAAAAATAAAAGTGTTTTGTTTGTATTGACCCAGAAAAAAAAAAAAAAAACTGGTCCACTTCCCCATAAGTTTACTGATCCATGTCATAATGGAAAGAAGATTTTCTATTTTAAGTATTACAAATAAAATGGCACAATTTATTTGTCTAGTTTCTTATTTTTAGATCACAGATAAATTGAATTGTATTTATCAAATATGTAAATATTGCCGTAATTTTTGATAGCACAAATTAATAATCAAGTAAATGTTATGAAAATAGATTTTAAATTATCAGAAAATGTTAATAATGGTAAATTTTTTTTGTTAGAAGAGAATGTTATCAAATCCCTCTATATAATTAGTATGACAATTTCCTTTCTTACCACTGCCAACTGAAAGAAGTGGTGTCGTAGACAGACTTGTGACCATGGGTACAGGATTTAATGATGTTGAATATGACACAGGGATCACTAAACCACCAGCATTAGCAGAACTAACCATACCTGCAGACAGAAAAATAAACCCGTTAAGATCATTAGAATTTAATTATTAACACTAATTAACAATGTTCTAACACCCAAATATATATTTTTAAATATTAAATTTAAGAACATATCTTGTGAGCTGAATTGGGAATATTTTATAACATACATTACAAATATAAGTTGGCCAGTTTGTTTGATAGAGTAATGAGAAGGCATTTAGTTTTAAGAAACTTCATTAAAAATTTTATTGAATGCATTTTGTAAATATATTGTCAAAATTGGCACATTTTTTATTATTATATTGAAGTTGGAAGAAAATAAGCTAACATTTTTGGTATATAATGCTATTTTAAGGAGAAAAGAAAAAAAGACTTGTGAGGGAAGGAATCCTAAATGATGAAAAAAAAAAAGTCCCAAATTGTTTGCCAAGTTGGCCAAGTTGGCAATCGAATCATGAGATTATTTTTAAATTATGTAGAAGATAGACAACATATAGAAAATATCCAACCCATCGTATTATTTCTAATGGGATAATGTTAACAAAACTAAGAAAAATTCAATCTCATAATCAATATATACATTAAATAAGTATTAGCAGCTGTCAGCATGGTAACAGCGCACATTTGGGAAAATGACAACCATCATGCTTCAAATCCAATATACAATCCACCAATTTAAAAAAATAATTGTACGGAAACAAAGTTTTCATGATTGTCTTACTTATTTGACTGTGCACTCATATATATCAAAGCTCTCAAGCATTACAAGCCATAATGTAACTATTGCATGCTGACCTGGATTTTGAGTGTGTTAAAAAAGTTTCCATCAATATTTTGCCACTTGATGGATCACAAGACACAATTATCAACAAAACTAATAAAGAATGACCTGTTCAACCTGGTCTGCAACTAAAGCATCAGGTCTGCACAGAAAACATACTGCTGAAGAAAACAACATTGTTACTAAATCTGGAATTTTAGTTCTTTGAACTGCTCCTTGAAGAGACAAAAGAAAATGCTGCTATCAGGAATTAAGAGAGCACATTCCACAGGTGATATTAAACTTGCAAAAACATCAGGGCCCATGATCAAGATCAACTGGAGCTTACACCTTGCTGTCCAAGCAATACACCAGGAAAGTGTAAAAATAAGCTATGCAGAGAGCTTGTTTCAGAATGTTGTATTCAAGCAGAAATCTCCTCTCCTTAAAGAGAGTAAAAAATTTTGCAGGACTTACATTTTATCACTTAGAATACAAGCAGACAAATAGCAACTGAAGATTAAATCAAAGTTTATGAATTAGCTATGATAATTTCTAGCAGACTCTTTCATTAAAAAAAATTGTTTCAATTCTATTTTGTTTTCTTTTTTGCAATTCCTCTCATCTTTAAATATCAACAAATTTGAAGTAATTTTGTGGGTAGCACTGCTACAAACAAGTACTAATTTTCTTACAAAAAGATTAATTTCTTTTGCAGATTCTAAATATACTGGCTGGAGTAATAATTTCAAGAGAAATTTGAATAACTAGCTGAAAGAAAACTAATAAAAGGTTAGAAAAAGGAGACATTATCAGCAATTAGTATTTATTAACAATATTTCACAATCAATAATTACTGATAAGTGTGGTTTGAACTAAAAGAAATAATCTAACACACAATATTATCATATTAAAAAAACCGATCTCCTTTTGAGGTTAAAGGAAAGAGAAAAACAAAATGGGCCAAAAGAAATAAAAAGAAGAAAGAATTCCTACATTTACTGATTCAAAGGCAGAGAGACTGAAACTCTTATCAAAGACACACTTTCACTTTCCTTCTTTATCCACACTTTGCACTGACTGCTGAACAAAAAAAAAATATTCCTTTGTTTATTCCTTCTACCCAGGTTTCACATTTCTCTCCTTCACATAATAAATGAACCCCCTCCTACAGTCGTCAGTTTCTTCCTTTTGTTTTCTCCAAAACAGGTCACTGATGGGAAGAGGGAAAGGTAAATTAATGCTTTTTCTCCTCTCACATCACAATAAGTAATAAAAATGCTAACAGAAAAAAAAAAATACATTTTTCATAAAATATTCAATTTGCTAGCAAAGACATTGTTCTGAATAATTTTCATATTTAGCAATCATAAAATGTCTATTTACATGGAAATCTTTTTGGGAATTGGGGGTTAGTACCTTGTGCAGGTGCTTGAGACACTAGAGTAGGTGGTGGCATGCTTGTTAAACTAGCTGGCAGTGAATTAGCTGGAAGAACCACAGAGGATGTTGGCAAAACTTGCTGGAAAGTAGGTGGAAGTGAAGTAACTGTTTGCATTCCTGGAAATATAAATTTAAATTAACATTTTTAAATGGCATTTTTTTTTAATAAATGATAAAATGAGGAGTTTGCAAACCTAGAAAAATCTGTTACTGTGATTTCAAAATAAGACAAAAGTGAAAGACTTGACAATTGATTTTATTTTTGGAATTATGCATTGAATTATTTCCTGAAGAAGTTAAAAGTTAGTTAAATCTCTGACTGAATTCTAAACCATTTTGTGATTGAAAAAATTTACATTGTGTTAATTTTTATGAATGCTGTTTCTTTAGTCTACATAGGAAAAGTGCTCTTTTTTCATGAAAGAAACTGAAATTTCCTTGAATAAACAGCATTTACTTAAAATTGTAATAATCACTAGTGTCAAGTATTAGAGATTATTTCAATGTTCATTATATTTATATTGCATTTTGTATGCAATTAATATAAAATGTTTTTAAATATTATTCCTCCATTTAGACTCATAAAAGATTTTCATTTCAATTTGATACATTAAGTGTTCATTTTAGTGATTAAAAAATGAAAATAAAAGAAAAAATATGCTACTCAATGAAAATGAACAATCACAGGATTGAAAGTGAAAAGCAAAGAACATTTATAAAGAGAAAAGTTTTCCAATGTTGGAAGCATTCTATTTGTCTAGTGACAGATTTAAACAAAAGAGATAACCAAAATAAAAATTCAATATTTTACATTATAATACAAAATATCACAATCATTATGACGTGCATGGTACATTAGCAAGAAATCTTTCTAATCAATATTATTTTTCAGTTACAAATGATGAACTAAAAAAAAAAAACCAGTAAAAACAGAAAATAAAGCCATCAAGCAATGCAGTGAATAAGTAAATGGACTTGCCTGGACCAGGTACATGGGAATATTGAGGCTGTTGGGAAACACTTAACTGAGGAATACCTTGCTGCTGACCAATAATTCCACCAGGTGCACAATTCTGGGTTGCAGAAGCTGTAAGCAAAAACACAAAATAAAGGGTGGGGGGGATATAAATTTTTATTTTTAAAAACAAAACAGCTTAAAAAAGAAAGCATACATTGTAATATCAAATCAGAAGCTAATGGGCAGGTCTCCAATCCTAGATCTAGCAAAATAAATATATTAATATGATAATTGTGAAGAGTAGAAGAGTTATCTTTATATTAAAGCATTTCAATGTCTTTATTTGCACTACATAAATTTTTAATTAAGTAATGTGTACTAATGACAATATTAAGTGTAGCTTATACTGAAATTTAAGAAAATCAATTACCTAAAGTGATGACAATGGGCAAAAACAAAAAATAAAAAATTATATGGTACACATTATGACAGGAGAAAAACATATCTACAAAATTAAATCCAACGCAAAAATTATAATGGAGAATGGCTAAATAAAAATTGCTCCAAATACAAGTATCCATTAATATAAAATCTTTCTAGTGTTTTGCTTTCAGTAGATGATAAGTTCAGCATAAAATTTATTTCCAGTGAAATGATGCAGAGCTGATGAAAACTAACAATACTTTAAATGCAAATAATTATATTGAAAATATATTTTAGATCAGCCATTAATAACTGTATTGTAACACTTAAAGTACAAATTAACTTACAAATATAAGAATGATAAATTGAATTATCCTTCAATCTTGTTTGATAATTCTCTCAACTAGGGCCTAATGCCTTAAATGTAGGTTCAACTCATTTTTTTCTGGATATTTTGTATAAAATGAAAGAAAAATTACTTGAAGAAAATTTTAAAAATTGAAACAATATTAAATTTAAAAATTCTAGGTAGATAACCAAACAGAATTTATCCTCTACAAGCAAATTTCATAAACCAATATTTTATAGTTTTGAGCAGTAATTTATAAAATGGATAATTAAACTAGATAAACCAATATTTTGCCACGGATATCAACATCGGATTAAAAAAAACAAAAAAAAACAAACAGCACCAAAATTAGAAACAATTGTAATGTTTATATTTATTCTTGTTTTCTAGAATTTTTCAGTTGTAACAAAAAAAAAAAAAGTTCAAACTTTTACCATTTACTTGCAAAACACATTTCAATATAACATTTCATATATGAAAAAAAAAAAAAAAAAAAAACAAACAGTAATATCCACCAATCTAATACATAAGATATAAAATAATTCTGTTAAGAAATAAAACTATAAGAAAAACTCATAAAAATAATACTGATAAAAATTTCAAAGCAAATAAACACAAAATATAAATAATCACTTATAGCTTCAAATATTAAAAAAATAATCGTAAAGAAAGAACAAAGATAACTCTTCTACAAATTTGCTACCATCACTTATCTAAACAAATTCTTTTTTTTTTTTTTTTTTTATTTTATGGTATAATAATATATCAGTAACAAAACAGAAAGAATCGATTATATTGCCTATTATTTCCTGGAAAGAAGTCCCTGAATGTTGAAGGGAGGGAATAAAGAAAAGAAGGGAATTAATAAACATTCTTATAAATTCCTATGAAAATTATAAAATTAATTGTGGTAATCATTGGAGAGAGAGAAAAAAAAAAAAGAAAAAAAAAACACCAAGATAATTATGTAGAAGCTTTTGTGCAGTCATCATGAATATTGATAACCTTGATACAATAAATCATTAATAAAATTAATTTAAAATGAATAATAAAAAGTCAATTTCAGCTGTGCTCTGAAAAACCCAACCAAGCCTTGAATTATGAAAGGAGGCTTCAATAAACGTGTAAACATCGTTTCAACTATTGAAAATAGTGACCTTCATAGGGAATTTGTGAGGGACGGCAAAGCTGTACTAAGCTAATGAGAAAAATAAAATTTAATCATAGTACTTTATAAATGATACAGAAAAAAAAAGCTCTAAAAATGAAATAAACAGATAAACGTAAATAAGTGAGTAGGAAAAGAAAAATAGAAATAAATATAAAAATGAATTAGCAGTATTCAGAAATAATCAATAAAACAATTATTATCCTACAATTTTATACAGCCGAGACTCACCATGCAAAAAAAATAAATAAATAAATAAAAAATAAATAAAAATAAAAAAGTAAAAATAAATAAAGATTACAGATAACAAGATTTGAGAAACAATTTTTGCTGAGGAAAATAACGTTAGAGAGATAGAGAGAATGAGGAAAGAGAGTGAGAGGAAAACGCTCATAGTATTTTGGATGATAGAAAAATTAATAGCAAGTTATAAATCACACATTTTCACTTTTGCTCATGGTCTACATTTTAATTTGTTTCCATGGGCATCTTTTACACACAAATTTAGAAACAAATTAAAATAATTTTGCTATTTTCCTTCATTTCAGTCATCATATTTACTCCATCATTCCATGTTTATCTAACAAATGTTATCAGATTTATTGATTTAAATAATTTTGATAAGAAATTAAATCCAGAAGTGTGCTTTGTTTACTCCACACAGGCATTTTCTCAATCTTGAAATCTATACTGATACTTAGCTGCTGCAGTTTGTCATTTTTAATAATTCAGCTGTGATCTAGCTAAATCATACATATCAAAATAAACTTAAATGAGTAGGAAAAAAAAGTACACATTTTATTTTACTAAGTTAAATTTATTTTGACATATATTAGGTCAGCTATCCTCATATATATATATATATATATATATATATATATATATATATAGAGAGAGAGAGAGAGCGCTAGATGACCTCATTCTGAAACAGGAATTTACAGAATAGGCTGTAAAAATGTCACAAGAAATACACATTTGAAACATCTCAGAGTTTAAATAAAAGGGGTCTTACAAAACAATACACTCAATACATTAGTCACTCATCTTGACAAATCTAACCATAATTTTGAATTAAAGAATGCAGTTTTAATTAAAAATTAGAGCAATTTATTAAAGCAAAAGTGTACAGTCTTCTACAGTATATTTACGTCCACATTCAGGCAACATATCACCTTTCCTAACAAAACCGCTGCTATTACAATGTGGGATATCTAATAACAATAGTGATATAAACAAAAAAAGTGGTAGAAAGTTTAATGCTCAACCAAGTTGTACATCTTGATAATTGAATGACAAAATTTTTTAATTTATATCTAAAGCCCTTGCATCATCAGCATTTTCACAGGGTAGAATTGTAACTGACATTTGTTGTGCTATTTGCTCCCCCTGTACACTATTCTATTAATAAACGCATTATTTAATCCAAAGTATTGTAATAATTCTTTTTCCAAAACTGAAAATATACTTTTAATTACAAACTATTTATGAATCTTAACTTTTTTAATTTTTTTTTAGTGCCACAAAATGACAAATAGCTTAAAAAATAGTTTTAATTGTATTTATACTTTTAATACATTCAATATCTAAGCATAAATTTTTATTCATTTAAACTGTGCCATGTCAGCCTCAATAATTCTTCCACTTGGACAGGGTGTACCTATTTCATCACATGTAATGTATTAAATATAAAACATCTTTAAAAATGTTGATTTATATAATCAAACTCAAAGACAAAAGTATATTATACATCATATATTTAATAAATTTAGTTTACTTCAGCACAAGGACAAATATAGATTAATATGCAAAATTACTGATTGTTAAACTGCTAAATGTTCACAAAAATTATACAATGCACTGAGAAAGTTTAAAATTATCCACAGAATTGTAAATGAAGGTCTACATAAAAAATAAATTTACATTTTTGCAAAATTTTAACATTGTTAAACATTTGGAGAATAATTATTGCTATCAAAGATATAAACCAGCTTTTACAAAAACTTTACATGTGAAAAAAATCTTTAATCTATCATTAACAAAATTTAAAAAGAATGTAAAAGACTCAACAAATTAAACTGCAGCCTACTAAAATCACCACAAATATAATAAAATGATATCCTGAATTTTAAGAGAATAAAATATATGCATAGAACTTAATAGATTACAAAAATAAATAACAATTCTCAATTGAATAGTCTCATACATGACAACAGTAATACTAATTGTATATAAACATAGAATCCACAATACAAAACAACTAATTTATTAATAAAAACAATAGAAATTCATGAAATTTACATGTTTTTTATATTTAATTTTGCATGATATAATGCTGACTTTTATAATTTCATCATGGTGAGAATAAGAGAATTTCAAGTTAAAATTCAATTTATTTAGAATTTGAATGAATTGATATTTAGCTGACATTCAAGATTATTCAGATTTTATTGAAACAATTGTTGACAACCTTTAACTTTCATGCCTGCAAAAACAAAAACAAAAAAAACAAACAAAAAAAACTGTGTGTCAAAAGGACAGCTATTTCCCTTGATACTGCTATTATTTTAACTAACTTCACTCCTCAGCAATGTTTACCATTTTAAAAAATGATAATTAGAATTTTAATAAAACCTCAACATATGAAAGTGAATTTATACATTTCTTTGTTCTTGTGAATTGACAACAAAAATAATAAATACTATTTATTAGATTGTTTATTAGAATGGTTGGCAAAACATTGGCTAATTGCTCATTGATTCAAAATTTATGAAATGGAAGGTTTTCCTTATAGTTGGTTCACATATTTTAATAATTTAGTAAATATTTATAAATTTATGAATAAATAATTCTTTTCATATTTATTTCTTTAGAAATGGCTAAATGATAAATATTGCATTGCATTAGTTTTAATACAATTGTATCAGTTTCTAGAATGTTGTAAATATAAAATTATTATTGTTAAAATAAAATAATAGTGGTGTCAAGGGAAAAACTATCCTTTTGACACACTGTTTTTTTTTTTGTGGGCACCAAGGTTAAAGATTCCCCAATTGTCTATCAATACAACAAATTCTTTTGAAACATTCTAAATCCTATAGTTCAACCTCATCAATGAGTCAGGTTTAAATGAATATTATCAGATATCATAAGTCACTGTTGGGCTACAAGGTTAAATTATAAACTACCAACTCAAGATACTTTTGTTCCACTTATACATTTACATTGTCAGGGATTGATAAAAACACACATAGTAAATATGAATAAAATCATTAAATCTAAGAGTACATTCTGTTAGAATTTTAATATGTCTCCTTCCTTCTTTATATAATTTGTCATCTTTCCAACACCATGTGCCATACAGCTGTTAGAAACACTGAACAGTCCAGTTTTGAATAAAGTGTTTGTGTGTGCAGGTGATTATGCCGGTTACCAAAAAAATTGAATTTCTTAGAGGCTATAACTTTGAGTAAAGGCTTTCAAAATGAACCAAGAATCTTAGAATTCAGAAAGTTCAGTATGAAAATTAGCTATATCAATTTGGTATTCAAAAGTGTAATTCAGCAGTGGTGGGAATTTCAAGCACTCCCTTGTAATTTGCAATCTGATCATATTAAAAAGAAGATGGACTACCAGAAGTTGGACTAAATGCTTTGTACCCTCAAAACAGCTTTTCTGCATTTGTTAAATTATTAGCATTTTCTTAATTCAGAGGAATTGAAAAAATGAATATATAAGAAGGCCATTAAATTATTCAAATCTATCAATAAAATTATTTAAGTATTACAGAAGAGCTTTAAGATTCTATGTAAGTATATTATTTGAAAAAGGTCAAGAACTATATTATGACCCCCACCCTAAATAGGATGACAAAATACAGAAAAACTAAAGCTAAGTATATCAGAACATTGGGAAAAAATAATCTCAGCTTATACTGCAAACCTGAAACAAACACTGATTAATGCCTGTAAACAGAAACATACATGTTCTTTTAAAAAAAAAAAAAAAAAGGAATCTTAATATTTCACAGAGAGAGAGAGAGAGAGAGAGAGAAGAAAGAGAAAAAGTATGTCAGAAACTTTAATGAATTAGTTTCATATGAAAAGCATAATTATTTCAATGATAGGTTTCTATAATTTCATCTGCACATTGAGAATGAGAGAGAAAAAGACATAGAATGAGAATATGTAATGTGGGTGGATTAGTATGTTAGGAGTTACTGTAAAAAATTTGATAGAAAGTTATGAATCTATGCATATAAATATATTGTTAACTGATACAATAATTGAGCAAAATGATACTATATATGAAACATTTAACAAGGATTTACAGAAGTTGTCATTTGATTTTGACATAAATGTAACATCAAAATCCCTGTCATTTTTCATTTATAAATGAAAACATACCTTACTGAAACTATGGTTACATTTTAATATTTGGGATGCATTTGCATCCTTACATTTACAATTACATACCATGAAGGCATTACCATATGTATACATGATAAATTAGGGGTATTTTCTTTATTCAGAACATGATTTATAATCTTAAGTAAAATAGTGGATATGAGTTGCAGGACAGGCAGGTGGACACAAAGGATTGCTGCAAAGAACAGGGAAGAAAAGGTAAAGTTGAATCACATGGATATAACACAATGCTGTACTACGAGCTAGAGGAAAGACTTACTCTGCTGTTGCAAACCAGCCAACAAAGTGGCTGTCCCAGGACTCACGGATGCGGGCATGGCAGCCAGGGCTTGCTGAAACTGGGCGTAGTCTTGTTGAACCTAGAACAAAACAATGCATCGGACTGGTTATCTTTCAGCCCGGTTTGAAGGATGACAATAACATCTGATCCCTCAAGTGGTGCCTGAATCAGTAGTAGTAAGTAGCAATATTAAACTGAACATCAATAAACTTAGTAACAATATGATTTGTACCTGGACAAGTCTCTTGGAACCAATAGAAAAATAATCATAAAAATCAGTATAGAAAAAAGGGGAATATTTATTCACATTTTATTTTTAATTTGAAAGAACAGAATCAAGCATTAACAAAAACCCTGATGAGTTAGTCGGCAACCAGAACTCAATGTTCTTCAAAACAGGGATCAACTGAAAACATTCTGAAAATTTAAATAATATACCATTTTAGTTTGATGCTGGAAGACATTTTGGCAGTTTGAAATTTTGTGTTTAATTGCTATATTGAACATGGACATCAAAATTTAGTATTCAACTCGTGAATAACAGCTTAAGGAAACACAAGTTTTTATAATTAAAAAAAAAAAAAAAAAAAAAACACTTTTTATTTCAAAATAACTTTTTAAACAAAGAGAAATTGCTATTTTTAACTTGGAAATCATATAAAAGCATTTTAAACAATTACACTATATACATAAACTGTCATTGATTACTAATCAAACTCTTCAGGGTAAGTTAATGCAGATTTATTACTTGCCAACAAGTCATATTTTCCAGGAAATTCAAAGGAAATTAAGCTAATTTACATTATATCTTTTAATGAAGGAAAAAAAACTCACCTGTAATTTTAACCTTAAACCTTATTAAATTTATTTGTTTTACAGATACAGCTATATTGACAAAAATTAGCATCATATATGCCAGGGTCAAACCCTAAAATTCTGAGAAATTAAGTTTAGGCTTATATTTGCCAGATAATTTGCTATCCCAAAATAAGGCAGCATCACTTCCATTCATTAAGGTATCAAAATTCAGGTGTAAATGAATTGAGGTGACCCAGTAGAGGAGATATTTTTATACATATTATTAATGTCTGTGTGTGTATATATTATGGAAGATGTTAGCCATGTCCTCAAGATAAGGATGAAAGAATCTCTTTCATGCAACAAATGTAACGTGGTTGTGTCTGCTTTTCAAAGGAAAGCATCATTAGCTACAAACATCATAGAAACACAGCTGTCTACCAATATGACATTCAGCCCAGCCCAGCCCAGCCTGATATCTCTTGCAGCATCAGTAACAAAGTGTGTAGGCCAGCCAGTGGACTCACTCAGTGTTATAGATATCAGCATCCAGAAAACTGACATGCAATAAGTATGGTGTGACATGCAAGTCCCTTGCAGATTTAATGAGACACATGAGACATTATTAGAGACAAAATATTCAAACATAAGCATTTTTGTAATGTGAATTGAATCTTTGAAGTGGTCATTCTGTTATGAGCTAACTTCCAATATTGTGTGTATGTGATACACCATATATAGTATATTATTTAGTATAGTTACTACTAATGTTCTTAATTCCCAGACAAATTGCAAAGATTCCATATAATAATAAAAAAAATAGTTGAAATTCTAACATTATAAAGTAATAACTTTCTTTTAAAAGAAATGTATGTTTTAATGATGTAAATATTTCACAAGCAAAAATAATTTGAGTAAAAAAAAAAAGAAAGAAAGAAAATAAAAATAAAACAAATATATATTTTTTTCTGATAACTATGTCTAAATAAGATATCAATTTTGTTTGGCCTTTTAATTATACCCTGACAAATAACTTATATATATAATAATATATATATATATATATATATAAAATTAATTTTATATTGAGAAAAAAGATTTGTATGCATTGTTACAAATATCAATATATTTTTAGTTGATTAGATGCTGCTCTTAAATGAACCCTTAAATCTTATTGGAGAATCCATAAAACTGTTAAAAAATATTCCTTTAGATGCTAGATATGCTTCTAAGAAAGATAACATGAAATTATTTAAAAAGAAAAACTTTAACAAACATATAGTATCCAAAAAAAAAAAAAAAAAAAAAAAAATTAATATTTGGACTACACCAACTTCAGCACAAGTTCATGCGCATGGGATATTCAAGAATGGACATACAAATAATGGTTCCTGAAACTAGTACATTAATCTATAGCAGGCAATCTAAAATATTTTTAATAATCAAATCACAAAATATAGTAAGAGATTTAAAAATTTTATTACAGAGTCCAAGCAAAATATTTTTTAGTATTATTTTATAGAAGAAAATTGAAGAATTTTATGAAAACCTAAAATAATTACTAAGAAACCTTAATATTTAAAACCGTATATTAATTTCCATAAAAAGAATGAAAGTAGTTCTAAAAATGATAAATAATTAAAAGAAACCTTTTTTAAAACCAAATATTGATTACCTAAAAATGTTGTCTTAAACTTTTTTTAGTCTGATTTAAAATTGGACATTTTCTTCAACATTAACCATATCTTAAAAAATAATTTGCAAGTTTATGTTCCTAATTAATAGAAAAAAAAAGAAAATTTATATCTCACAAGTTGTTCTGTATCTTTGCTAATTTGGAATATATGAGAATTAACCAAAGAAATTAATTATATTCAAGAGGCAATAACAGTAAATGTCCTTTATTTGAAAACTGGCTTCACCAAAACTGTTAAATCAAATCTTCTCTTTGTTGAATGGTTCATTTCACCAAAAACTCAAAAGTTAGAAAATTGATTTATATGTGAACAGCATTTTATTAAAATTATGCATAATTTTAAAATTGTTGTTTATTTATTATACCTTTTTCTCCAGAAATTCATCACTGAAGACTTCATCCAGATAATGTTACTAATATTTGGGTTTTATTCTAGCAGTATGCAAAAATATTTAAAAACGAAATGATAAAAATGAAAATCAAACCCATTTAAATATGTCATATCCAAAATACATGCATAAATAAATTAAATATTTATAAAAGGCTTTATTAATTTATATTACTCTCTTTTAATATTTATATTTTAATTGTTTCTTTATGTATATTTTACTTTCGTTGCCTGAAAAACGACAATCAATATCATGGATTTAATTGATATCAAATAATCCTCTTAAAGAAACCAACTGACTGGTTGTCAATCAGTCATCATCATAAATAAACAAGTAAATAAATAACAAGTATAATTTTTAAACACTACATAATTTAAGAAAATCCTCGTTCAGATATAGCAGTTAACTCCCTTTAATTTTCTATATTTGGATTTGTCAGTGAGGTGAACCATTTAACAAAGTGAAGATTCAGTTTAATGATTTCAGTGAAGCCAGTTTTGGACAAATGACATTCACTGTTATGAACTGGACACATTTTATTTTCACTCTAAGTGTGTGTTCAATTGAAGAATATGCATAAGATGCATACATTTGAAAAATAAAAAATTAAATTAAAAAATTGCAGTAAAACAATGATACATGAGAATTGATATAAGCTTGGAACACAAAAATGTTTAAATTGATGTTGTCAGAATTGGTTTTCTGACAAAATGATATATTTACAGAAAAAGAGAAGTAATGGCAAAAATTAATAAAAGTAAAATAAAACCCTTTAAAAATACAAAACAAAAACCTTTACAGGAAAATATAAAATTAAATTTGAATAAGTGTTGCCATTCGACTTTAGACATGCAAGTATATCAAAAGTAATCTTTTGATAATAGATGAAATCAGTTAAACTAAGAAATTTTGATGTTCTTACATTAAAATGTTCTCAGTTGTATAATTTCAAAAGATATTTAATTATTAATTCTGATAATTTTGAAAATACAACTTAATTTTTTCAAGTTTTACTATAGATACTATAAAAATACTGTTATGACTGCTATTACATCTGTATGTAATATCCTGTTCTGAAGAGCATAACTAAAACAAAGTTTTCATCAGTGCAATTGAAAAGCTATTTTTAAGTTTCGTGATGTCAAAATGGCTACACAAGCACCATAAAACTGGCCTGGAATTTTAAATGGTTATCATTATTTGGAATATAACGTTGGAGAAAAGAAAAATATTGAGTTACTTGCAGATTCAATTCATAAATGGAAGCATGAAACTATTTTGTAACAGTAAACTACATTTGAAATGTATAAGAGAAAGTTTCTGTAGAGTTAGCAAAAATGAACATTTGGCAGATTTAAAACAGAACATTCCATGGATAGAAAGTTTTAAACCAAACCCTGTCAAAAATTTGAAAGAGAAAAACATTAGTATAAAATGAATTTTTTTTCATAAGAAATAAGTTTTTATCAAACACTTATAAACCAAAATATATTAGTGGCTTTTAAATGCCAGAATAAAGAGGGAGATAAAAAAATAAGGAAAGAAAATATTGATTTATATTAGTTAAATTATTTTACGTAATTTCCACATTTTAATTTATTAATAATAATAAATTATATATCCTAAATTTAGAGTGTGTATATATATATATATATATATATATATATATATATATATATATTATCCTAAATTGAGTGCATAAGAAATATGTAAATTAATTATTTGAAAAGGTAGATATTAAACACATTGGTTGCATATAATGTATTTATAAAGACACTACATATTCAATGCAAGACTTAAAGAGAGCATGTAAACATAAATCAGGAAATTGTTTTTCTACTAAAATTCCATTTTAGTAGGCCAATAAAAATAGCTAAATCTCAAATATTTAATAACTGCTGACATATCAAATCAGAAATCACATGCAAGTAGACATTAATTGATCCAAAGATGTATAAAAATCAAGTATTTCATTTTAATGATTAATAAAGTGATAGCAATTATACATGTCTTTCATATATAAATTAATGCATAGTCACAATGATGTCTAAAATAAGCAGAATTACTCCTCAACAAAGCATATGTAATTAAAAACAGCAAAAAACTTAAAAACAGCAATTAAACTTACATTTTTGTATTTGGACTTGTGTGGTTTCTAATTTTTACTTCAACAAAATATAGAAGCATTATAAATGCAGCAGTAATAATTCAAGAATAAATATCAATTTCCTGGTTATTTTAAAATGCACATTCTAAAAATGGTCAAATTAAATAAACTAACCATTTTGTATTTCTGATTGTTAAATCATAAAATATATTAAGGTATCTACTTCCAAATATGACTGAATGCTTTCCCAGAAAAAATATTTTCAATATTCAATAATTTAAGAGCTTGAAAGTATGTGGCAGGGGACAAAACAATACAAGACAGTGATAATGACTATAAAAACAGAAAGAGTACTTAAAAAAAAAAAAAAAAAAAAGAGAGAGAGAGACAATTTGCTTTTTTTAGCTCATCGTGAGGAAAAAGTAAGTGTGAGGTTGGAAAGTAGGAGAAATTGAATCAAGATCACTGGTGCACATTTCATTATCTTGGAAAGAATGAAAATCTAGGCTCATCCATACACAATCAGTGAAGATTAAGTAGTTCATGGTTTCTTCCTTCTCCTGCCATCACATGTTGACAGCAATAAATTCTTTTTATTTGCTTGGTTGCAAGAGACATCAACTGAAATACAACTAATCAGGCAAAGAGGGTAAAAACAATGGGATTAATTTTAAGATTATATTATTTATCATTTGTTCTTTCTCAACCAGAAAATACTGGTTTAAAGTTTTAAAATATTAAAAATACGAATAAAACAATATTTTTATGTTTCAAAATGTTGCCATCTTCATTAAGTCATATTCTGCACACAAAATTGAAAACCACCTGAGAATTAAGAGAGATTATAAAATCAATTTTACGTATATGTCATTTAATGTTTATGAGTTACAGATTTCAATACTAGTACTTACTGTCTGAATCAAATTCTCAGCTAATTGCTTAGCTTGTTGTAGCCCCAGAAGAGTTCCATGCCTAGTAAGAGTAAAAAAAAATTATTTTTAGGAACATAGTTACAAGAAAGGATGAATTATATGAATAAAAATGCAATAAATCTGAAGAAATTGAAACACTATGAATAATAACAAATTTAAAGTTCTTGCAGCTTATTAATACTTTTAATGTATTAGATACAGAACTTAAAAAAGAGAAAAAAAAAGAAAGAGAGAATGACGTAATACTAAATGTGATAATCAAGTATGGATAATTTCAAACATACAACAAATTAATAAAAAAAAGATAAAAAGGAAGGAAAAAAATGAATCTGAAGTTTTAACAATGTCACTTAAAATATAGAACTATTTTTATGCAACTACATTTTGTTGTTAACATTTTTATAAAATGCCAATGTTATATTATTCATTTAACAATATTTTAAAAGTTTGCTGAAATATCTGCCAGCTTAAGATAACAAGAAATCTAGTAAAATGTTCCTATGCCTATGGTAGTCTAGCAGAAAAGATTAAAAATAAAAATCAAATATGCAGCTAATTTATTTTATACATAATTTTTATTCTGATGCCTTTCGTCATTCAATTTCCAATCAATATACTTTGTTGCATAAGTGAAAATCCTAATTGGTGCAACAATTGTCGATATGTTTATGTGTAGAGTAGTATATTTATTTATGTGTAGAGTAGTATATGTTAAATAGTAATGTCAGTAACAGATGTTGCTGATTGAATTTGTAGCCAAATAGAAAGTTTTTGTCCTTTTAAACATTTTTCTTCTTTAAACTAAAATTAGCAACTGAAATAAGTGAGAAAAATGCTTAAGACTGTTGGGAATTCTTTTGTTATTGTACCCTATAGAATGCAGATTTTATTAGGAAGAAAATAAGTATGAACAACTATTAAGGTGACATTTTTGTTCTCTTATATGATTGCATTTAAATAAATATTGCCAAGAATAATTTTATTTAAACATTGTTAAAAACAATTTTGAATTTATTTTGAACAAATAGATAAATAAAAAATATTAACTATAAAAGCAAACTTTAGCAATTAATTCAGTTGCTTTTGTCAACTGAGAAAAGATACCATGAGATTAAATTTAAAATAATAAAGAAAATGTAATTCCAAAACTTTAATACTTGTACTGTACGCTGAGTAAGCAGACTACTAGTGAGCATAGGGCCAGTTTAAGGATATATTCAGGGATAAAAATGTAATAGTTTATTCAATAACAATAACATTAGAGATATCAATGTGACTGCATGAAAAAAAAAAATATCTAATGTAGAGAAATCATTTTTATTATTGTAAAATGAAAAACCAACCTACTTAAAAAAAAAAAAAATCTCTGATGTTTTGGCTATTTTTTATTAGAAAGGCTTCTCGGTCAAGTAAGATCTTTTCAGTATCCTCCCACATAGTAGACCTGGAGTTTATTTCTTAGATTTTATTCAACAAAGAACATGGCAATAATATATATACACAGCCTTTCAGCAATAAACAAAGTCCACTGACTTATGCCAGAAATATCTGCAGAATTTTTCATAGTAACTCTCAAGCAAAGTCAAAATTGGGTCCTGTCACTGGGTCTAACTAACACCTTTATCCACTGTGCCATGTGTCCTTGAGGACAACGAGTGTGAGTTCAATACTTGGTTAAGGTGGTGGAGAACTTGAAGAGGGGAATTAACAGGAGATAAATGATAACTGACATCCATTAGACATGGCACAGTCTACCCCAGTGAGCAAAATAAAGGGTTCAGTTCGACATTCCAAACACTGGAGCATACAACGGCTGAAAAGTTGTGATAAATATGGCAACAAAGATGACGACAGTAGTCCGAATAATGTGAATAGTGTACATAATACCTCATCTCAGAAATATAGGCAAATTTTGCAAAGATTATCAAAAGTATTGTTTCTCTGAAATTCACATTTTTTGTAAAGTATTTTCAGACTTTGTTGATATACGATTTTGTGAAATGCTGAAATTGCTTTCTTACTGCATTATACAATTATATTTTCTGTCATCAATTAACAAAGAAATTAACTCATTAATTTTTCTATATTATCCAAAAATGTCTAATTAATGTTGAATAAAGTGATTTTTGCACATTTAGTTATTTTATGGTATTTTTCTTCTTTGTACATTTGCATTTATGGAAAAAAGTCAATCATAAGATGCTTCCTAATATTATATATAGTTGCTAATTAACTAATTACTGGACATTACTAACAAGTTTCTTGCTAAAAATGTTCTCAGCAATTGCTATTTAGTAGTAATTTAGATTTCCACATGTCCACCCCCAGTCGTAGACCCCAGTCACATGGTTGCAAAAGTGGACAAGCATGTTGTTGTAAATGTTTAGAGATGTTAGACATGTCATTCAAATAAAAACTGCTGAGACAAGCTAATTTAGAAAACTTCTTGTCAAAAATACATCCATACTTTCTCATGAAAATACTAAGCATAAACTAAAAATCCTTGAAGCCATCTGTATTAAAAAATTGAAACCAAACTGTAACAAAATTAATTATGACTGTTACACAAATGTTTACAATAAATAGACTAAAATATCAATAGTTTCTCATACTATTTTCTTCTCTTTTTAAAAAAAAAAAGAAACTCTTCACACACAATTAGTTACCTCCCTTAGAACATAACCTACACCACCTGGCACAAAAACTAGTAACATGTAAAATTATAACTTTCAGATGAACATAACTTCATCTTTGGAAATAATGAACACTACATTTTTGTCTTAAAAATACACCATGGTGATGATGTTGTGTTAAAAATAATAAATAATAATAATTTCCTCTCTTTTAAGACAGACACCAGAAATCTCACCTACGAATATGAACAGATCCTGTTGAAAATAAGCAGACAAAACTTGTCTAAACTATTCAATGAAACTTTGCCCCTCCTCTCTCTCTCTCTATATATGGCTCATTCCGTGTCAAATCAACAAATTTTGGGGGGCAAATGCCATGTCCGACACGGATTTTTTTTCAAATTTGCTACACTTATAGATCTCCATGAAAGGAATTGAATGGCACCTGTTACACATGTCAAGGTCAAGGGGTTCCTGAGATATGACCTCTGACCTTTTTACAAAAATGTGAATAGTGACCAACTTTAAAAGATGATATCTCAGTTGTTTATGGACCTACAAAGTTCATTCATATATCATTCTATAGTACTTGGATGGGTCTACAATTTTATCTGGGGATTTTTTTTTTAGGGGTCAAATAAAAAAGTTGACCTTGACCTTGTCCTTTGATCTGACTTATCACAAAAAACGTTATTTTAATTTTTTTTAAATTTTGACAAAAGATTTATCTACCTTATGACAGTATATATTCCAAATTTCATGATGGGCATTCCACTAGAACTGTTGTTAAAGTGTTTTATAGGACTGGGCAAAATTCAAAATGGCGGAATGTAGTATCTGCTACTTGATATAAAAGCATTTTGATATTTCACAATATGGTCAAGTTGTATATCTTTTGTAAAGCTATTTTAATGCTGATTAATATTCACATAAGGACCATGGTCATAAAATCAAAAAATTTTTTTCTGGTGATGAAACTGATTTTTCTTCATTTTTTTTCTAATGCAACAGATTTTGTCATGAAAAGTGATATATAGAAATATATAGAAAAAATTTACAGGAGCAGTATCTGATAGAATCAGTATAATTTCATCAAACATTTCTCATGAGGAATCAACTGGCGCAGAACACCAAAACTTTGAAAGAGAAATCATCACCCAGTTGAAAGAGAAGTTTACTGTGAGTGAAAAGAGATCACAAAAAATTCAAATTCTGACTGTACTTCCAAAAAGCTGGAGTCTAAGCAAAATACAAACAGAATTTGGCACTACAATGTACATGGTGAGACAAAAAAAAAAACTTGTGAATGAGGAAGGAATTTTAGCTTTGCCAAATACACGAAAAACTAGATTCCCACAAAAGACGATTGATAAAAGTGAGGCAGTTTTATAAATGTGAAGAAGTCAGTAGAGTGATGCCTGGAAAAAAATGATTACAAGACTGTTTTTTAAAGGATGGGAAATGGGTTCAGGAACAAAAATATCTTGTTCTCTGTAACTTGAAAGAGGCATTTGAATTATTCAAATCAAAGAACCAGGAGAAAATAAGCTTCTCTAAATTTGCTGAGCTTAGACCAAAAGAATGTGTTCTAGCAGGTGGTGCTGGGATTCATACTGTCTGAATTTGCACAATCCATCAGAATATGAAGTTGATGATTGCAGGATCTCATCTTGGTAAACTGACTGAAGGAGAAAATTATCATTTGACAGATTACCACCAATGCATACTTGCTGTTACATGCAATGAAGCATCAGCAAGTTGCTACTTGGGTGACTGCTCAACTTGCAGCAAACTGATGGATGATTTTGTTTTGTATATGGAAGAAATTTTTTACAAAAATTCAGTTGATGATTTTGTATACAAACAGTGGTTATCAACTGATAGAACCACTCTACAAACTCTATCACAATCCACAGAGGAATTCATTGAAACTTTCCATGCAGGCCTTCAAACATTGAAGAAGCATAATTTCATTGCCAAAGCACAATCAAAATTTTGTTCTGATAGAAAAGGTTTGTGAAGGTTGGTGATGTTTTAGCAATAGCAGATTTTGCTGAGAATTATTCATTTATTTTGCAAGATGTGGCTCAAGGCTTCCACTGGAATAATGATCAAGCTACATTGCATCCATTCATCTGCTACTATAGAAATAGAATTGACCTTGAGCATATTAATTTTGTAATAATATCTGATTGTCTCAAGCATGACAAGCATGTCCATTTGTTTCAAAGAAAGCTTATAGAAAAATTAAAAGAAATTCTTGATTTTGATGTCCAAAAAAATGATATATTTCTCTGATGGTGCTGTTTCACACTATAGAAATTTTAAAAACTTTATAAATTTGTGCAACCATAAATCTGATTTTGGTATCGATGCAGAGTGGCACTTTTTTTGCTACTTCTCATTGGAAAGGACCATGTAATGGGTTAGGTGGCACTGTTAAAAGGTTAGCAGCAAAAGCTAGCCTGCAGCGACCCTATAATGAACAAATCATGATGCCAAGACAGCTGTATTTTTATGTGAGAGAAAATATTTCCAGAATACATTTTTTATATTCCTCAACGGCAGAATGGACAAATGAAGCAAACATCTTAGAAGATAGATTTAGCAATTCCTCCACTATTATAGGAACACAGAAATTACATACTTTCATTCCTGTCTCTCAGAGGGAATTGGAAGTAAAAATAGTGTCAACACAAAATAAAGGAAGGATAATTCGAATCACAAAACTAAACAATATGGAGTTCAAAGACATTAACAGATTTGTGACAGCACTTCATGATAGGAATTTGTGGTTAGGATGTGTATTTGAAAAATATCCAGATAATGGAGAGGTGAAATTGACATTTTTACAACCAAATGGACCCTCTCCATCTTTCTATTATCCATCACATTCAAATATATCAATTTTGAAATATTCTGATATTCTTAGCTCAGTTGATCCAATAACCGAAACAGGAAGAACTTATAAACTTTCAAAAAAATGAGATGAAAAATGCATCAAATATTTTAGAAAGAAAATTTTGAAAAGAAAAATCTAAAATACATTAAAGTTCATTATTATAAAAAAAAAGTTTCAGTGAAACAGATTTTCATTTTCCATTTTGAAATGTATCCCAATGAACACAGATTGATTTCTTGTGGATATAGTGTATCATGTCAAAAGTCAAAGAAACTGTTTACCATCAACATCAAATGTCATTTATTCTTTTGATACTATAACCTAATTATATCTTGACACACTTTTTAGAATTCTTTCTTTATTACATCGCTTTTTCCGTATCAAAATCTGTGTTGTATAAGAAAAAGTATGAAAGGAATGCTAAAAACAGTTTAATCTCCAGAAAAGAATTACTTTGATTTCACAACCAGAACTTGCATAAAACTCAACATGTCAAGAATTTTTTTAGAACATTCATTTTTAAAGTTTTTTCATTAAAGAAGTAGTAACCATAAACAACGGGAATTGCTTTATTTTTGTAGATTTAGAATATCAAACATCAACCAAAATTTGTTCACCATTGAGGTCACATATTTTTTATGGTATAATTTAATTAAAACTTAACACTTTTCAGAATTCTTTCTTTATTATATCACTTTTTCCATGACAAAATCTGTGTTGCATTAGAAAAAAAATGAAGAAAATTCAGTTTTATCACCAGAAAAAATGTTTTTATTGATTTCATGAGCATGGTCCTTATGTGAATATTAATCAGCATTAAAATAGCTTTACAAAGATATACAACATGACCATATTGTGAAATATCAAAATGCTTTTATATCAAGTAGCAGATACTACATTTCGCCATTTTGAATTTTGCCCAGTCCTATAAAACGCTTGTTGCAACAGTTCTAGTGAAATGCCCATCATGAAATTTGGAATATATACTGTCATAAGGTAGATAAATCTTTTGTCAAAATTTTAAAAAAATTAAAATAACGTTTTTTGAGATAAGTCAGGACAAGGACAAGGTCAACTTTTTTTATTTGACCCCTAAAAAAAAAAAATCCCCAGATAAAATTGTAGACCCATCCAAGTACTATAGAATGATATATGAATGAACTTTGTAGGTCCATAAACAACTGAGATATCATCTTTTAAAGTTGGTCACTATTCACATTTTCGTAAAAAGGTCAGAGGTCATATCTCAGGAACCCCTTGACCTTGACATGTGTAACAGGTGCCATTCAATTCCTTTCATGGAGATCTATAAGTGTAGCAAATTTGAAAAAAATCCGTGTCGGACATGGCATTTGCCCCCCAAAAATTTGTTGATTTGACACTGAATGAGCCATATATATATATATTTTGAACAATAAAAAAATTAAAATCTTCAGACACACTGGGTTGTAGATTAATATTCATTCATTTTTTTTTTTTTATTATTATTTCATTTAGATTCCTCGACTAGTTTCGGCCCAAAAATGGCCATCATCGGGAGGAGAAATATTTCTGCTTGCTGGTAGCAGTAAACTACAGAAATGAATGTCTTGCTGGAGAAAATGAACTTTTGTCTGTAGTTTTCATTTGTTTTTTTATTTTTTTTTATCTTTTTCACATGAATCTTAACATTCCTTGTATTGGTCAAACAGTCTCTTAAGTTGTTATTTGAGATAAGAGCTGGATGGATCTATGCTTCTCTGAATTCCTGTGGTCATTTTGACAGTTTTATTGTCCTGAGAGGGATATGTCTCTGTTTAGTGTTTTGTGTGTTATTTGGTTCTTAGGGGGTGAGTATGATGATATGTGTATTGATGTGTGTTATCATTTTGGCTCATGGTGAGTGAGTATGATGTGTGTGTGTATATTCATGGGTGTGTGTATATAATAACACCTCCATAAGCATGTCTGTCTTGTGTGGGTGAGAAATGTGGGTAGGTTTTGATTTGTTGAGTTATATATTGGTACTATCTATATTGTTAAATTTATGGTTTAGCCCGGCTGGATGTTGTGTTCCATGACGTTGTATCCACTTTATTTTCATAGGACTCTAAAATCTTTCTAATGTTATCTGCTCTGAACTTTTCTATTCTCTCAATTATAGTGAATTTGGCATGGGTTTTGAAATCATGTTTTTCCAGGCAGAAATGTTGTTCTACAGGTAATAATTTTTTTATATATATATATATATATATATATATATATATATATCTTTCGGATTTTTCGTGCAGTGAATGCAATCTTTGGGTGTGGAATTTTGATTTTTTGCATTCTCATGATGATTATTAAAAAATTGTGTGTACAAACTTGTCTATTTAAAATATACACTGTGTGTCAAATTATTATCAAGATAACTTTTTTCTAATATTCCAAAAACTGTCCAATCAATTCACACAAAACTTTCACACAATGTTGGCAACACTGACCTTCACAATCACTGAAATTTTCGTACTGATCTGCACAATGTAAACAAACTGGCGCCATATTTGTTATCAGCATGGTGATTTGAGCATGCCAAAAAGGTTTAGTAAAATTCCCAGAATTCAGCAACAAAACGTTTATTAATGTTGCACATGAATGTTTCACGGCTGTTTAAAAGCCTTGTTTTTGTCATATAGGAAAATCCAACATGGCTCGTAAACGAAATATTCGGCAAAAAATCTCATTCATCAGTAACATTTTAAACACCTCATAGAATGTCAAGTTCTTAAAGAAAACCTATGCCAAATTGTTTTCCTGAATCCTTGATGACTTGGCTGTCCGAAAATGATAATATCAAGATGAAATAATGGAAACTGACCGTGAAAAATACAATTATGCGTAACAGGTTTTTGATCAATTAGTAAACTTCTGGACCTTTTAGGGTGACGTTATAGGAGCCAGACAGCTATTGTTTGCACATGGAATTATTCACTGGTAATTAATCTTCGATTTGGCTGTGGAAAATGTCACTCGGCAGTTAGCATTAAGAAATTATGCCCAATTTTCTGAGAAAAAACCTTTTTTTTTTTATGAAAAAATATTTATTTTTGCTTCAAAATAACATCATTCAAAATTCATTCCTTTCTCTTTCATTTGGCATGAACATAAAAGGAATGGCTAAATGGACCGGCAATGGGAAATACAAAAGATATGCAATGAAAAAAACAATGTCGTCTGCTAAGTGTTGTTGTCATCACCCGGGTCACGGGGTGTTAAAAACAAAACAAAACTCATCAAGCCATTGTTCAAACATAGGTTATATCAAGCCCGAGTAATGTTGAAGCTTTTTTTTTTCACTCTTTGCTTTTATCTGGGAGTGGTGGGTTTTATTACAACTTGTTCTAAGGTTTACTGTTGGCTGGCTGGCTGACCTTTGACCTAGATGTCAAAGTCAATTAAGTTTAATTTTCTTTATCGCTGCTATTTTTTGGAAAAAAAAAAAATTTGGGTTTCTGGTGGTTAGGAATTGCAGATAAATCTTTTGCCTTTTACTAAAGATTTCCGTGGCCGGGTGTCAATTTTTTTTAACCCTTGGCAGTCATATAATTGAAAAGTACCAATGGATTTTGTCGCATTTTGAACCCCTAGGAATGTTGATTTCCTTCAAAACTCTCAATTTTATGCCTGAAATAGTTTGATTATGATTTAGGCTTTCTGATTTTAAAAAAAAAAAAAAATATTTGTTTAGAACAAGAAAAAAATGCAAAATTTTCACTATTTTTTCACATTTTACCCACTGAAAAACATTTTGAGCCATTTACACCAGCTAATTTTACTTTTAAATGAAAGAATATATCCTTTGCTTTCAGAAAATACCTAGTTTCATGGGGTTCAGATCAAAAGTTTTCTTGATATTTGTTTAGGTGATTATAAAACAGTCATTTTTCAATATTTTACCCCTATAAAAGTATGAAAATCCATTTTTTGAGAGAAAATAAGCTGTGACAAAATGACTTTTGCCATTTTTGTGATGATTTAAGTTCAGTGGGGCTATAGGAAACCTCAAACAGCTGTGGTTTATGATCAAAAGAAGCTAATAAATAAGATAATCAAACAAATAATAACAGACACAAAGAAAGGCTCAGTTTTAAACAAATTAATAGGGAATGTGTTTTCCCTGTTTTAAAATTACTTGAAGTTGACGATCCATAGAATTTGTTAATTGTAGGATGTCATCTGCTGTAATGCTGCGAGATATTTCAAGAATTGCTTCCTGCAACTCAGCATTGCTCCTGATTTATCGTCCGTTGGGGTACAGTCTTCACTTCATAATGCTCCAAAGGTTTTCGATTGGGTTCAAATACGGAGAATTTGCTAGCCACTTCATTTTTCGAGGTCCATCGAAGCCCAACTGTTTCAAGTAGTCTTGTGAGCAGCATGTGAGGGAGCATTATCTTGCATAAAAAACAATGGCACTTCTGAAGGCAACTCTCTGCCTTTTCATCCATGGTTCAAGATGCTCCTTCATAAACACTATGTATGCATCAGCAGTCATTTTGATGCCATCTGGTACTCTCCATGGTACCACTAATGTTTTTCCAATAATACCACCAAAGATCATTATGCCTCCACCGCCTTGTTGGCACCTCAAACGCTGACGGCGATTCTGTCCATTCATTATCCAGACTTTGCACCATCTATCTGGCCCATCAAATGTTGCTAGAGTTTCTTCTGTGAACAAAACTTTAAAGAAGTCAATCTTCATATTGTCCTCGGCCCATTTCAATCGATTTTGAATGTGATTTCTCATCAACGGAGGCTTCAATACAGGTTTGACTGTTGTTGCTATTTCCCTCAGATACCAACACCGAGTATTTTTAGACACAGGAGGATCCCCAATACAACTGAAAAGCTCTTGACTAGTAAGTCCAGGGTTCTTCATGGCCTTTCGTTTAAGTCGTGACATGAGACGACGTGAAATAACCCTCGGCTTGCCTTTATCTACCCTTTTACGTACTTGTGTAGGGTCAGTGGTGAACTTTTTCACTGTTTGATGACACCTCCCTATCATTTTAGAAATTTCTAGGGTAGATTTACCTTTTGAGACTTCTGAGGTGATAGTTTTCTTTTCAGCATCACTTAAACTGCTTTTACAGCTCATCTTTTCACTAAATTCTTACACTTTTCTAATAATGTGGCACGCTCAAATCACCGTGCTGATAACAAATATGGTGCCAGTTTGTTTACATTGCACAGATCAGTACAAAAATTTCAGTGATTGCGAATTGTGATTTGATTGGACGGTTTTTGAAATATTAGAAAAAAGTTATCTTGATAGTAATTTGGCACGCAGTGTAGAATTAACTATTAATAATTTATATTATTCAAATTCATAAGTTCAAAAGTCGGAGAATTAAAAAATAAAAATAAATGAAAAAAGAAATTTTAAAAATTATTTAAATTTGAGTTTGGATTTGATAGTCTCAAGGAGGGGAGGTAACTCATCTTTTAAAATAAAATATCCAAGTTATGCCTATTAATGTAAATTCACAAATATATACTTATAGCTCTGTTTCATAACATTGACCATTGTATTTATAACACCTGAGGAATAAATATGTGCAAGTATTTGTATGTACATTTTTTTTATATATATATATATATATATATATATATATATCTCAACAGGAAAGTCCAATATATTGGACTTTCCTGTTGATTTTGACATATGAGAGTCAAACAACTCAATTCTTAGAAACTGACAGCCAGACTACCCACACAAATTATTTGATTGTAGTGGTAAAGTCTTGTGCAGAACCAAACACAATTTTTGAAAGAGCTGAAAACAGAACTGGTGCACAATGTCCCACAAGGTCCCCAAACAAACCTCTGCAGTTTTTGAATTCAGAGTTGTCCTTCTCCTAGACCAGTTGTCAGCCAAGGCTATAAAACCCAGTCTGTCCTGCTATTTACCCATAGCTGGGGAGGGGGATAAGAGGATTCATACCTTTCCCAAGGGTATTAGCACATAAGTGACTGGAATTTGAACTCAGCTCTCAGATTCCTCAATCTGAGCTGCTCTCCATTACACCAGCATACCTGCTCTGTGTGTGTGTAAAACTTGAGGCTTGCACAAGTTTTATTAAGTTAATATTAACAGATGTAACAGGGCACCGAGTGCATGAAATTGCAGGATGTTGATTTGGAGGGACTACTAATTGAATAATAATTAATAATTTTATCAAATTGGATAACATTAAAAATTTTCAGCAGAGTAGGCTGAATGATTGAGAAAAAAAATTTGAAAAAAATGGGTTTCAAACGATAAAATGAATTTAATAGATCCAAGAAGAATCAAACCCAGAAATGAACTAACAAAGATTCAGTAAAATTGAGCAAAACCAAAGTTCCCTACCCTATCCACTTCTGCCAATAAGGGGACATAATTAATGTGTTTTCAGAATTTTTCAGGCCCTGAGAAATTAAATTTGGGGGTTTGTTTACATTATCTATCCAAAACATGCATGTTCTTACAGAAAAGAATGATCCAAACGATTTTAGACAAAGAAAGCATCTTGATTTTAATTCCTAAGTTTAGGATGGTTTATGTTGATGCTGTCTGCCCCAAAACACCATTATCTTTACAGAAAGAACAGATTCTAAAGATAAAGTAAAGACCATGTACTTATTAACAGACCTCCTAAGACAGTTGGGGTGGAGAAATGAAATATATCAATGCTAAATTTGAGGGGGGAAGGCTTCTATATAAACGGGATCCCACCTGGCCAAAACACATACATGGAGACAGGCCTGGCAGAAAGTCGGCTCAGACTCACCTAGGATTTGCTTCATAAGACAGATTTGCTAAAGAACACATCCACAGTTTTCGTGTCTTGAGTGAAAACACAGACACATGACGAAATAACTGAGTAAGAGTTGACTGACTGTTACTTCAACATTTGCAACTAGATTTCTCAAATCACCATCTGGCAGTAGAGAACTTGATTTTGTGGTAAATAATAGAAACATTTTATTCTTTAATAAACTTGTTAGATTTATCAACAGTGTTGTGCATTTTATTGAAGGAGTTCTTATTCCAGCTCTTATTCCCAAAGTAGTCCTTGGACACAAAAGGCAAAAGTTACCATGGTCAAAGTTAATTATTCCTTCTTAACTATGGTTCATAACATATATAGAGGAGTACACACCAGACTTCGCTGTCAATCCCCAATATCATAAGGTTTAGGGAAATCCAAATTAGCCTTATCAAGATGACACACCAACTCCAAACAAAGAAAAGAAAGCCGGATGAGGAAGAAGGAGGGAGAGAGAGTTTGTTGAAGAGGGTGTGGGATTACACAGATCAGTCTCTACAACAAAAGTAATTTCTTCAATATTTACAGCAATTTCTATCTCAACTTTAAAGCATTTGAATGCCTTTTCAGCCATCTTGAATATTTTCAGAGATTGTGCACATAGGTAAAATTAAGCCTCCTAACATCACTATATCTCCTGAAGTTAAGGTCATATTCTTTCTTACTTTTCCCATAAACAGTTATGCTATCCAGGTAAGCCAATGCGCACAAAGGAGAGTTGTCAATGATGAATTTCGCTATGCACTGAAAGCAGGAAACCCCACGAATTACTCCAAATGGAATCTGGTAGAATTGATATAGCTGACCACAGACTTCAAAAACAGTGTAAGACTTGTTTTCAAGTTTGGGACTTGATTTCAGTGTTTGCCAGTACATCAATTCTTGGCAGAGGTAAGTATCTAACTGTATGAAATATACTGTTGCCAGTAATCAAAGTGGTAAAGTTTAACCTTCATGCCCACAAAAAAAAAAAAAAAAAACGGTATTTCAAAAAGACAGTTTTCTTTTGACACAGCTATTACTATTTACTACCTTGACTCCAACAGCAATGTTTATTTACAAGATTATAAAAAATATATTATTTACTATTTCATAAAGATTTATTATTCATCATTTAAAAAAAAAAAAATGAAAATGTGAACCAACAACAATGCAATATTTATTATTTATCATTTTATAAATAAATAACTATGAAAATGAGTTTTTTTATTCATAATTTTATAAAAATAAAACAAGAAAATTTGAATAAACATGATTTTTTCAAACATACATTTTCTTCAGGAATTATTTCATATCTCAGATTACATCATGCTTTAATTTTCCAATTTTTTTTTATAATCATGATCCAGAATCAAGGATGTCTAATCAATAGAAATTCAAGGCCTGAAACTCCAGCAATTATAGGTTATTCCCCACACATCTACTCTTTTTTGAAAAACAATTTTAGTTTGGTTTGTTTTAAGGTATATCAACCTCAATGGGTTTTCATTGCCAGTAATATTTTTTTTCAAAAATGTATTGCTGGTCCTATGTACCATGATGAGTTTTTTTAGTGGTGTTATTTTCAAAGTCCATGCTTTTTGGCTTTTTTATTGGATCATTTTTGGAATCCTTGGCTTTGACCTTAGGCCCTTGTATTGTCTTCCAGCTAGCCTCCTGATTTTGTTTTGGAATTTTTTGGTTTTCATTCTCAGTACTGTAGATTTATTCTCATTTAGGATCTTATTTCTTTGTCTTAAAAGGGATCTTGATGAGGTTTCATGTTCTATTGATGATTCTTTTTTGTCTTTTGGTTTGTTCTTGGTTTTCTTAGTCTGGGTTTGGGATTTGAGATGGATTAGCGGTGGGCTTTCATTGTTATCCAATTTTGGGGGTGAGGAATTGTTGGGTTTGGTAGTGATAGTAGGGATGTTTGAAATTTGTTGTTGAGTTTCTGTTTGATTTTTTTTTTTGAGTCTTCAGCTTTGTTGGTCTGGGGTTGGAGGTTTTTCTTTGGATCTAGTTCAGCATAAGGCCTGGTTGTTAAGTTGGTCAAGCTTTCTCTCAGTAACTCCAAAAGTATCTTCAGTTCCTTCATTAAATTTATCATTTCATTTTGGGTCATTCCTTGATTTTGGGTTGAGTTGTTCATGGTTTTGGGTATGCTTGTATAAGTTGTAGCCACTAAATTCTCAACTAAACTCCTTGCCTCTGAGAATAATGTATTTTTTGTGTATTTAATTTGTTATTCCTTTTTCCTTCTTTCAGGTTTCTGCATGATCTTGTTTGCAGTTCACAGACTTTGGTGGTTGTCTGCAGTTTGCATGTTTTCCAGGTTCTCCACAGTTTTTGTATGTTGTTGGTCTGGTACATCTTACCCTGTAGTGTCTGAATTTTTGGCAATTGTGGCATCTCAGTGGGCTTGGTATATATGTTTTGACTTTGTTTATTGTGTACACCATTTTTATTTCAGTTGGAGATTTTGGGGGGTTAAATTTAAATATATATATGTGTTTGTTATGAATATTTGAATGTTTTCCTTTTTTTATAGATATTCTTTGGACATTGGTGACACCTTGTTGGCGGAGGTTATTTTTGATTTTATCCAGAGTGCAGAGGAAGAGATCTGGGCTTCACACTACACCCTTTGATGAGTTCAGGGAAATGTGGGGGTAAGCTTTTATTTTGGAAGTATTTCTGTTTAAGTCGGTCCGAGAAAGTTTTCTTCAGTATTTCTACCAGTAGGGTATTGTTGATTAGTTTTTTTCACTGATCTTAGTTTTATTAGAGAGCTAAGAGTTTTTTCAATGATAAAGGGAGACAATTTAGTGATTGGAGTATCCTCTATCAATTCCAGTACTATAAAACTGGGGAAAAGCGTTTGATCAGAGTCATCATCTAAGTCAGACTCTGCTTTAAGGTTTGATTCTTATTTATATTTGCTTGTGTTTTATTTTTTTATATCCATAAAAAGGCCTATGGGTTTCAGTGACTATGCTCCCCACCCACCATGGAACCCCATACAGGGATATGTCTAGTAGGGAAACCCATTCATGTAGTAACATCAGGGCTACTCATGCTGGTGATAATCAGTTTTGACTACTTACCCAGAAACAGAAAGGGGATACGAGTTCTTCCTAACCAACCCTACAGCCATTGCCCTCATATTCAGATTTTTATAAAAACCTGAAAGAGGGCTAACATGACCAGCTGATTGATCAGATCTGGCCACTCCAGCTGCTTATCTAGCCTAGTAAGGGCCAAAGTGGAGTGTTGCAAGTTACAACATGTACTGCCCAGCCACCAGGATCCCGTCCTGATATTCTTACGAGTCGCCATCTACAGCGAACAGGTGGCCCCATTTTGGGGGAATTCATATTCAGATTTTATAGTACAGCTCCAACCAACAAAATAATAAACAATTTTGAAAATTTTAAAACTAATTTCCAATAGATTATTTATTGTCAGCCAAGTACTGACTGATAAACAAATCTTAAATGAAGAATTGATACTAAGCAACTTGACTAAAGCAAGTGACAAAGCTGGCACTTTGGAATGGTTGCCAAAACATTGGGTAATTGCCAATCAATTCTGTAGTGTAGAAATGGAAGGTCTCATTAGATAATGGGGGACTTCCACACGTAGACTCTGGAGAACAGAAGTTACCTCCTCTAGTGTTATATAAAGAGCATAGCTTGATGAAAAAGACGCCAACCTTGCCGAAAACAAAATTTTATTGTCTAAATGCTTATTTTATTATTAAGAGGAAAGACCAAAGTTTTTTTTAATTATTTTAAAAAAAAATTTCCTTCTTTTTTAGAACATTCTAAATTTTGATTAAAAAAACCTTTTTTCTATTTGTATCAGCGGAACTAGTAAATAACATAGACAATTTTTAGCACGTTTTTTTTTGGTATGACACACATTAATTTGAAAAATCATGCAAAAATAGAAATAATTATCGGATGTTAATGAAACTTTCAGGAACTATTCACAGATGATCAAAATTATTATAAAATATTTTTTTTTATGAAAGTCATGGTAGAAATATTTTAAAAAAAATATTTATTACCCCCCCCCCATAACTAATTTTATAAAAACACTAGAAATTCAATCGCATCGGTTTTAGTGATTACAATAATTAAAAGCACAGGGCTTTGAGGAATGCAAATCATGTTTTTTTTTGTTTTTAATTGGATACGCAGTACCTGAAAATCAGCTCTGAATTGTAACATACAAAACTCAATAAAACAAAGATATTATTTAATTTCAAATGCTTTTATTTGCTTTTAGTTGTTTTTATGAATATGGACAATATTTTCTGAAAGCAAAAAAATTTTTTCAATGAAAAATGAATTTTTAATACAATTATTTGTTATTTCATTAATTATAATAGATTTTACATTTAAGTTGTTAAAATATTATAAAATTAGTTAAAAGCCGCATCGGCTTTCATAAGTGTCCTTATGAGATAGATCTTTTTTTAGCGCGTTGTAAATTGTATCATTTTGACTAATCAGAAGATACCCAGTAATTAAGAAATGTAATTTTGTGCTTATAATCGAGCTGTAATTATAAAATACGGAAGACCAACCAGAATATAATTAAGTTGCATTATTTGAGTTAAGCATTGTTCTCCGCTGTTAAGGCTTTTACTTTTTTGAAACACATGTGGAGAAGTTAATTTGATTTTTCAATTTCAACTGAGAAGGGTACCTACAAGTATCAGTATCATCTTATGAAATTTATATGATCTTATTTTTTATATTAATCTCAGTTATGACATTTTTCCATAAATGAAATATCAAAATTAATAATAAAATGAATGCAAATACAAATAACAGTAGAATGTAATAAATGTACATAAAATTATAGTATTTTATGTACAATTCTGATAAAAATTTCATAAGAAAAGGTACCTATAAATTAATTAGATACCTTTCTTAAGAAATATGAAATTTAATGTCACTCTTAACAGTTTTATTTTAATTTCTTTACAATATATTTCCATATAAAGCATCATAAACATAAAGGTGAAAGCTAAGTACAAAAAAAAAAAAAAAAAATTAGACCGCTGAAAGTTTTCGTTAAAAATAACGGGTAAATAATTTGTTCACTTAAATGTAAATTATTTCACTTTTTCTCCTTCAGTAGAACAAATTAGCCTCATGGAATTCGTAAATATATCATTCATCACATGTCAAGAGACGCGAAAGTTTATGACCTGCTTTGTTTTATTTTCAAATTACATCTTTTTGGCAAAAAAAAGCTAAGTTAAGTTTGGTTCAAAATATTTTAAATAAACATTATAATTTCTGATTTTCTTAAAATAAGTTTTTGAAAAATGATAATTGATATTTAAAAAATTTCAAAGTCAGATTTCCATTTTTTTTTAAAATGGAAAAAAAATGGTCAATTTTGCTGAAAAAAAAAAAAAAAAACTAGATTTTTAACGAAAATTTGGACGTTCTAGGAACGATTAAAAAATGGAAAAAAATACCCAAAAAAAATACTTTGACCTTTCCTCTTAATAATAACAAACATTTAGATGATAAAATTTTGTTTTCATCAAGTTTGGCGTCTTTTTTCATCATGCTATGCTCAATTTTTTTTTAGCGATCTCGTGGAGGTACCTATCTTAATCTTGCAACTCCTACAAAAAATGAACAAAATGGAATAAATGTTTTCAGTAATTTTCTTTGGATTTTAAACTAACATTAAACTGCCTGCATATGGATAGAAAATAAATTGAGAACTATACAAAAATAGAAAAGGTGTGAGACAAGGATACACATTTCTCTCCAGATTTATTCATTTTTTTACAGTGACAAAAGGAAACAGGATACCCCACCAGGATTAATTTTTTTTGGCATAATCAAAAATGATACAAGATATGTGAATGACATGATGTTGATGGCCATCTTGGAAAAAAAAAAAATAGGATAGAAGAAGAAAGCAAAAAAAAAGGAAGAAGACAAAAAGTATAAGCAAAAAAAAAAAAAAGATTCAATTAAAAATTGAAGATATAAACATCAAGCAATAACAGAAGTTCAAATATCTTGGAAATGTTTTAACAGTGGATGGACACTGTGACACCAAGATCCAAAGATACATTGGACTAAAAAAAAAGCATTCAAAATCTAAGCAAGGTACTGAGAGAATGGAAATGTTGAACATTTACCCCATTTGAGGCAGCAGAAATGTGATTCTACAGAAGGATACTGAAAATTCCATTGGACAAGTGATTTTTAAGCAATGAGGAAGCCTTAAAAGAAAATGGCAAAGAAAGAATACATACTCAGAATCAGTAAAAGATAGCTGAAATTCCTTGGACACATAATGTGGAAGAAGGTCTTTGAAAACTTGACTTCACAGAGCATAGTGTGGGCAGAGAGATAGGAAAAAAGTGAGCCTTTACCCAATGATCTTGTTTGAATGGATGGTGGAATGGAGAGGTTGGGCACATTTTCAAAGAGAGAAAAACTGCTAGGAGTCACACTAGATAGAAAGTTGTGGAGAGCCATGATCACCTATGTTCTGATGGTTGTGACAGAAAAGAAGGTTAAATTTTATTTTGGATGAGATCTGGTTATTATAAGGCCAGTATTTAAATATACTGGTCTACACAAAAAAAATTGGAAAAAATTTAGGAAATAATTTTTGTAGATTAACATTATTTTAATCATCCTTAGTCCATGACATTTGTTAGTCAAAAAAAAAAAAATATTGAATTTTTTTTTTTTTTTTTTTTGAGATTTTTCTAAAAAAACAAAGTTTATAATATTGATACAATGAAAAATCAATCCATTTCTTTTAAAGTGTTATCAAAATTTTTCATCACCCTCTTAAATTATATAAAAAACTAATGATTATAGCTGATTTTATATTATCAAGGAAACCCGTCTTCTAGGGCGGTTAACCAGTCCCTATTTGCAGATCTTTTTTCAGGAAAATTTGTGTTTATTCAACACTCACAGAGCCACCTGTGGTTTATGCTGCAACTATGCTGAGCAGACCTTAGTTACATTTTTCTGGAGCAAGCGTGTTATCTGGCATGATCAACAATTTGAAACAAGGCCAGCAGGTTCAAGCCCACAGTCACGATGACTGGGGACTTTGTGCTAGATTTTTTTTATTGACAACACCCAAGGATTCTATCTACCCAAAAAACTCATAATGATTTTGGTCAACCCATGGAATGGTTTTCAGGCACTTTTGAAAGGTGCCGCATGCTGGGTTCACCTCCCCAGACTGATAACACCAAGAAGTTTTTCATTTTCTGACAAATCGGGCCATGGTGAGATTTAAAACGCAGGTTTCATGGTCAGGATGCAAAATTTTAAACCAATTCAGCCATATGGAAAACAATTTATAACAATTTATATATATATATATATATATATATATATATATATATATATATATATATATATATATATATATATATATATATATATATATATATTTGTGTGTCAGAAACACAAGGAGAACAATTGTCCCCAGATGGTTTCTGATTTTACAAAAAAACTTTAACAAGTAGCCCATTTCTATTACCACTTCTTCAGTCTATGTTTAAACATTTTCTTCATTAAAATGTCATTGCATTTTTTCTGCCGGGTAGGGGGTTTTTTAACCGATATTGGCATGGTCATTATTATTCCTGGAATGGATTACAAATATTTTCAAAATGACGAACTGTAAAAAACCAAAAAAAAAACCCTGAAACGAAGAGGAGAACAGAATAGCAACAGCAAAAAAATATGGTGGAATTTTTTACCCCCCCAATTTATTAGTTTGACATCATTAGAAACATGTTTTTTTTTGCAAATTCTGTATTTAAAAAAGCTTTATATATATATATATATAATTAGTGTGTAAATAAATGAAAAATGAGAAAAATTCTTAACATCAAAAAAAAAACAAAAATTGAATGAGAGGGAGGCTTTAAATATCTGAATATATCAGATGCCAAAATTTAAACATGATCATCTACGTATTTTTAGCATTTTTATGTAAAATGTAATTGGCATTTATTTCAAATTTCCTCATCCTCCCACTATTTTTATATAAAATTTTTTCATCAATATAAGCCACTTATTATTCCTTCTTGGAATTAAACATGTCACAAAAGGAGTTTTCCATATATAGATCTTCAGACCATGTTTGATGTGTGAAAACTGGTATCTCTATGCAATGTTGATTCCTGCGTTGTGTAAAGCATAAAAGTATCTACACTCTATACTGAGCACTTTTCCTCCATAAATATAGTAAATTTTATTTTTATATTTATATATATATATATATATATATATATATATATATATATGGATAAATTAAACAATCAGATATAAACAACCGTATACATATATGTTGGTGTGCATAGACAGGCAAGTAAATAAATAATAATCAAATTTATTCATGAGGTGTAAACATAAGAGTGCTCAATGTAGCTAGATTTTACAAAGATTATATTAAATATATACATATTCAAATACCTACGTTTAGGTGTGCAACTTAAGTTTCTCTGGTTTTCCAGGTCATTGGGCACAAAATGTATCTTGTTTTTATAAAAAAATAAACAGATGTCACATGGGAAAAACCCTGTTTCAAAGGCGAAAAATAAAATAGAACAAAAATGCAGATAATAAATTGTAGGTAGTGTTCATTTAAAAAAAAAAGAAATTAAAAAATAATAAATAAGGAGAAATTTCAAATTTTGAAATCTCTTTCTTTTTTTTTAAAACTGGAGATGCTGGTCTACTGAAGATATGGTAATGCTCGCCAGGTTAAAGGGAGGTAACAATTGTGGAACCTAATGCTTAAAAAAAGGAAAATATATAATGAAAAAAGATTAATTTAATAAAAAGATTAATTTAATCTGGCTTCCAGTATTTTAGGAGAAATGATTTCCTGTGGATACAGGTAAACATGAAATAGTTCTGTTTATTAAGTATTTTTTTAAATTGCCAATTTTTTGAAGATGAATTTCTGGTAAGTTTTGTGGCATGGAGTTACATAGAAGGATCTCTCTGTCATCCCTCTACAGTTCAGTGTTCTCAATTGAAAATATACCTAAGCCTCCATAGTAATAGTATGCCTACTAGGTCATAAAATTCCATGAATTTCGATAATGCGCCCATCATTATAAAGAAGTTGGTATTGTCTTTTTGGTCCATAGAGAACCATTGTGGTAAAAGGTGGCTTTTTAGGGCAATTATTGATTATGCTGATATCCATGTCAGTAATGGTGCAATAATTCTTAGCCAGGTTTATAGCAGCTATAAGTAGGTCTTCTTTGATTGACTTGAAAAAAGTTGGATATGTCAAATTGCATTGTTGTTTTCATTAAAATTACAGGCTTTTATTTTTAATATTAGTGAACCAATTTATAGATTCTTTTATATTTCTCCACTAGTTGTTCCCTGTTGCATTCCTGGTAATAAACAGGCTCGTTCAAATGTCTTTGATGATCTTGCCCATGTAATTTTTAGGGGTTGCAAAAAACTGTGGGCTGTTGGCAAATTACTATTATGGTCCATTTAACTGTAAAAAAAGCCTGTTATTTGTGGAGTTTTGTACCCTGTGGGCGATCTTTTTTTTTTTGGCTGTCAATCATGCCTCACTGTTGATATCATTCTCCTATTCATTTGAACAAATTCATATAAACTTTGTTAACTTCCTTGAAAAATGGCCTTGTGGTAGTCAACCATATTATATAAAAATAGATTGCCAGTTTTATTGTATTTGATGATTATTCTGTTGGTGTTATGTATCTTGGCAATAGATTTTTTCATATTCTTCTGTAGGCTGTTATCTTTGGTAATAAGTCCTTTTTGAATTCAATTTGAAGATCTTAAGCTAGGCTTTGTTTTCAGGTTTAAATCCAAAAAATGTAAAATTTCACATTTGTCTTGGTGTTCACTTGTTTTCCATCACCCTTCTTAAAAAAACAACACTCATTTTTTTTGCAATAGGCATGAGCTCATATTGGTTCCTTTTTAGGGGTTATTATGTTTTTAGTGGAGTAGCCCTGGATAATTTTTGGTTTGGTTTATTTTGTTTTACAGCATATCAACCTCAATAGTTTATTTAATGCCGACAACATTTTTAGGATAGATTCGTATGAATAGAGTATATTATTGTTTAGATTGGTTTGGTTTATTTTGTTTTATGGCATATCAACCTCAATGGGTTATTTAATGCTGCCAAAATTTTTATTGCTGGTAATATTTTGTTTTGTCAAAAATCTGTTTTTAATATATTTCCTTCAAAATTGTATTGCTGGTAATAGTCAAAAAACTGGTAATATTAACTATTTGCCCATAACTGGGACCCTAACAGGTGCTACCACACCTAGTATATTGCAATTAGAATTAAAAAAAATAATTAAAAAAAATAAGCTGTGGAGGTACTTTATTTTGGAAACAAAGTTATAAAAAATAAAAGGCAATACTTATAAATAGAAATTAATGTCTTTAGCTGATTAAATACATAAACAAACATTACACCATAATTGGAAATATATTAGTGACAATTATTTCTTTCATATATTTAAATTCATGTTCATAAAGAAATTGAGTCTTGCATTTAAAAGATTTTAATATCAATTCTATATACCAGTCAATTATAATAAAAAAATAAAAAAAAATTCCTAGTTTGGTTTGACTTTACTAGTACCAATAAAATGTTTTTAGGTTTCTCATTTCATGCAACTCTTTTATAAAATTAACTGACAAGTTTATTTTACATATTATGCTTCACATGATTTATTTAATGCTTTAAGGAGGTTCTGCAGCCAGAATAAGTTTTAAAACATGAAGCATATAGAAACTTAAAACTCCAGAGCTTTAGGTTTTTATATGGTTACTCTTAAAGATTTATGGTTATATAAATACAGAATAAAAATATAACAATACTAAAACACTGCATATTTTTTGCCATATGGACATAATACACTTTGGCCTAAATAACAATTTCATAAACAATAAGACTATTTGCTCTTACCCCCTGGGGCTGTGGGGTGAAAGACATTATAGTTGGAGGTGGCTGATTAATGGGTGGCGGTCGTACACCTGGTGGTAAATTGCCTGGAGGACGAACAACAGGTGAGAATCGACTACCTTTTGGACGTGGCCCACTGGCAATTATTTCATTAATGCGAAGAACAGCATCTGAAAGTCATTGGTAAAACAGAAATTACTTATGAAAAAAGTATAATAGGACATAAAAATGGGGGGATAAATGATACTAGCATAGAGAGGGATAGAAGTAAACAGAAAAAATTACTGATGTTATATTCCATGCTAATATGAATATATACTTGAAAAACAAGGTGGATAAAATAAGTAAAGGTTTATAGAAAAAAAACAGTACAATAAGAAGAAAGGTAACAGTTATGCACAAGGTTGCGCAAGTCAATCCAGTAGTGAGTGCTACTACTGGAAGGTCGGTAGTTCTCACATAATTCTGAGTCAGACTCAACAGATCCCAGCTAGTATAGTTTTTGTATAAAACACAATTATGGCACAAGGCCAAAAAGGGGAAAAGGGTTGAGGCTGGTCTTCACTCTCTTATACCAAGCTAATCCAACTCATGACCCACTAACTCATTACAATTTGCGCATTCATCACAAAAACTCGTCCGTCACCAATCAATTCTCCATACACCATAATGCTGCACCCTCTCAGAAGGACCTACAAAACACACTACATGATATAAAAATTTAATGATAATAAATATTTCATACATAAAAATCTAATGATTGACGATGAGAGGGGAGGGGATGAACCCAAAAACAAACTAAATATCAAAACAAATCAAAATAAACATAACTGATGTTAGTAGGACCCGTCCAACCCTCAAAAAAGAGAAGCTGCTGTATTCTGCCCTACGACAGAATCAAGAGGTTCTCTCTCTAAGGGAAAGGAGAAAATATATACGGACATGGGAAATAAATAAATCTGACCCAGTTAAGATGAAAGGGGGCCAAAAGAAATCTCAACTTGGATCATAACGCAAGATGTAGCCGGGAGCAGGCCGGTAACAACAGTTACTCACATTAACTAGGTACACAAAGCTTGTCTAACCTAACCAGGGGAGGGCTCCACAGGAAACCATGCTGATGCGAACCAGACAGACCTACAAAAGAAAATCAAGGCTAGCCCCTTTCACACAAACCAAGCTTGCCTCAGTCACCCACCTTTCACTAAGGTCTGTCGAATGCAAGTGTTTTCTATCAGTTCTAATCTTCATCTTGAGTTGATGCTCAAAGAATCAGATCAAATCCTGACAAGAAAGGCGATTGCCTCCTGTCACATCGTCCAAATCAACATTTGAGCCGTGGACAGCATTCATTTCACCTCAAAATACGGGGACAACACATTGTCACATGTGTATGCGCGATCAATGAACACAAGCTTTTCAGGCCAAGGTCTCATCGTTCACAGTCTGGCAAATCCGTCAAGCCCCATATGAAGTCCCTGTCATAGAGAGATAGCCTATTCTGAACCAAGTCTCCAAGTAAGCAAAAACTCAGGGTTACTGAGGTAATCCACAGCTGGTGCCCAAGACCAGAAAGAGTGAAACTCTTCCTCCGGCAAGTCGAGCTGCTCATGTAGAGGATCCTTCATGACTCCCTCCTCTAGTTGACAATAGAAGACCTTCCGAGGCTGAAAAAGATCACTGGACCAAGGAATGACTGTCAAGGCATATCGGCATTTGCGATGGAATTCCAATTGATCCCGGGGTTTACAACGGCACTCAACTCACAAGATGAGGGGACTGATAGTAAGGAAAGGGAAGGCGCCCCTTACAATCCCCGCCATAATCGAATCGTCTGTCAATGAGCGGCGTAGGAAAGCCAGCCTCGAAGCGAGCTTGTGAATTGACATGTGTAGCATTCCCAGACATTGTGCTCAGACTTCTCTATCGACTTCATGCTTGTGTCCTCTTCATAAAATGGAGGATAGCAAACGCTCGAGCACCTTATGATCTTTACAGAGAGGAAGTACAGACAAGTGATAAAGGACAACAGGAAAGACGTAAGTGGCACACGCCTCCACCCTTCCCTTCACAGACAACCTCTGTCGACGCCAAGTCTGACTGGCCGCAACGACCTTTGCCTGTATTTCAGACCAATTTTTGTCCAGCTGGAGCTTGGGTCCAAACCACACAGGACCATCCATCCAACCAAAGTGCCCTGGAAGATTGAACCCCCTTCCAGGCACCTAACTGCAAGCCATATGTTGCAGTTAATCTTGGCCCCTGTCACCTTTTCGTACTGTTCAAGTGCCTTCAGTACCACCTCATTGTCGCTGCGGGACGACACGAAAGTAGATACATTATCAGCATACACAAAAGCCCTGGCTTGAGCCCCTCAAGGGACAGCAATTCCACATAGGGCCAGAGTGCACGCCCTGTCCCTTAGCTGGTGAAGCAGAGGCTCCAACGCCAAGCATAAAGTAGGAGCGACAGTGGACAACCCTGACAAACCAACCAAGACAGTGCAAAAGCATCCAACAGCTTCCCATTCACCTGTACCACACCACTGGGGGAATGATACAGAAGGCTAATCCAGCAGCAGAAGATCATGTGGATCAAATGCAGGTTGCTCTGAATTGTTCGGCCCTTCACAGCGCATGTCTGCTCTGAATCCAACAAAGACTCAGCAACTGACTGCAAAGGCTCCTGCAGGATCTTGGCCAAAATCTTTAACTCTGTGTTTAGCAGAGTTATGGGCCTATATAAAAATTTAAATCCCGCCCAACACCTTTTTTCAAAAGGTGTGATCATATTCCTGATGAACCAGTCGGGGACAGACCCCTGACAGAACCATTTGTTAAACATGACAGTCAAAATCGGACAAAGATGTGCAACAGCCTCAAGTACAATTCATAGGGCAAACCAGACCAGGCGACTTGCCTCTGCCGACCTTCTTCAATGCTTCGCCTTCTGTGATCTCTCACTCGCAGCTAGCCGCTTCAGTCGGCAAAAGCCGAGGAAAGTCAGGCAAATAGCTACAAAACTCCTCATCACAGAGACCAGGCTCCTTGGTAAACTGGCTTTCAAAATGCCACTGTCAGAAAACTAAGCATATCGAATCCACCATGAATGGCCCCAACTGCCGAAAAAACTAGACCCGCTTCTCCCGGTCATTGGGCACATAAACCGCAATGAACCACTTTTCATGGCAATATTAGCGACAATCAACTGGCCCTTGGCATCGACATGAACAAGGTCCACCATCGCATCCTGGGTACAGCTAACCAGCAAAGAAACTCCTCTGGCATGTCAGTCCCCATATACTGAATAGACGACGAAGTTGTTAAACAGCACATACGCATTGAAGCTGAAAACAAAGCATCCACTCTAAATGACAAGAGGTCACGGAGCAGGCGGGCTGTGTTATCATGATTCCTCCAGCCCTTCGCATTCAGACTGGCTATCATAGTTGACATAATTTAGACCTGAATTAGAAAAAACAACAATCACCTCATTCGCATACTAGGCAGAAACCTGCATCACAAATGACCCTGACAGATTGTCCTATGCCCCCTACACCTAACTCATGTAGGACAATTCCGCCGACATCCATGGGGTAGGTCAATCTAACCACCCTATATAAGGAGGGATGGAGTATGACGGGGACCCTCCCAGCACAGAAATGTCTTAGTTTTCGTAACAACAGAGTGTCTAATTCGAACATCCTTATGTTCAGGAAAGTGTCCTTTGCTTCATATAAATGAGTCCAAACTCTGAGGTAGCTTACACAAGTTATGACTCGACGGGCACTTGGGAAATTGCAGGAAGCCTCTATGGACATGCCGTCCACCAAGGTCATTTTAATTAGCATCCCTAGCAAAGCCCTCTTTTGTTTTGATAAACATTTTTCCAGGTCTTGTCCACTTTACATATAGCCTCCAGGCCAAGGAAATTTTTTTTTTTTCTTCGCCTTTTTCTGCTTTGCCCTAAAAAGTGGACGCCTGCGGGGTGTGGAGACTGAACTGAAGGAAGGAGGAGGAAGAGGGGGATGGAACACGGAAAGGGGACATAGGGAGGCTCCTTACTTTCTTTCCTCTAGGCAATGCAGGGATGGAATTTAACCTAGTTTTCTCCATATATTTGTCTGCCCTGCTTCATGTGGAGTGTCTGTTTCTGTGCGGCATTTCCTCCACATCCATCTATGTATTTGGTTGTTCCTTTTATCCCTGTTGCTGCTGTTTCGGGGGTTGTTTTTCCTTTTGGACCCCCAGTGAAGACTTCTGCAGCTGCTTGACCTGCTTCCCAGGGCTGTTGTGCGCCTCCTTAAGTTTCGCCTCTTTTGGCCACTCCCACAGCTGCCTTTCCTGCTTCCCAAGACTTCATTTCGGCTGCACCTCTTGACTGCTCCTGATCTGGAGACTGCACATCCCGTGTTGGGGGAGAGGGCATGTTTTTCTCCTTTCACTACTGTCCACTCCTTGTCAGGTGCCTTTTCCAATGATGCTGCTGTCACTACTGCTGCCACAGTTATTGATGCTGTTGCTGTTTTTGTCATCGTTGTTGTTGTTGGGCAGGGTGGAGGTTGCAAATTCTTACCTGGGCATGCCTTGGACATGTGCCCAGACACACTGCAAGACCAACAGTATGGCTTTTGTCCCTCGACCACCACCAGCATCCGCCTGTCCCAGCATAGCAAGACATTTGAGATTTCCCCAAAGGCTTGACTGGTTAGCGTCACCTGCAAAAACATGTCACCGGTTGCAATTCCAGTCTTACTGATTACAGAGGTTACCTACTCCACTAGCCCATATTTTGCAAAAAAGGACCCTATTGGGTCTGGGCAAATGTCCACGGAGATCCCATGTACAGTGATTTTGGTCCGCTGGGTGCCCATGTACTACGTCTGGAGTCATAAAACTGAAGTTGCCAGGACACTTCTGGCCAGCTGTTTTGCCTCCTGTTCTGTAGCTAGGAGAATGTCCAAAAAGGCATTGGTTCTCCTAGCCAAGACTTTCGATGCAATATTGAGTTTTTTTTTTTTTTTTTTTTTTAAAAATCAATTCCATCGTTTCCCTGTTGATTACAATCAGTTTCCGACTCTTTACATCGTAGGTCAGCAGGGAAATTATTCTTCCATTCACCGCATCTAGTGCTTCCAGTATTGTCAAAAATTCAGTCCCTTTGACATATTTCTCATATTTTTTCTTTCTGCTCGTTGTAATTTTCATGCCTTTATTTTCTACCCAGGCAGTTGTTTTTGTGCCAAAAAAGTTCTGTGCCAAATTTTTTGTTTGCGGTAGTGAAGTCTCTAAATTTTCTGCCATGGGGGTTTCAACCCACCATGGCTGAACAAATGAAAGTTCGCCATATACTTTTTAAACAATGAATTAAACAAAAAAACAAATCAACCAAGAACATGGAAAATAAAAATGAAAAGCACATAAAAACTAAAAACTGAATAAAAACAACAAATTCAAACGAAAACAGTAATAAAAACAAAAATGGGGAGGGTAAAAATACAATAAGGAAAAAAAAAAGTGCAGAAATGAAAACAAATACACACAAACAAAAAAGGAAAATTCAAAAATTTGCAAAAGTTACAAAAATAAACTTGACAGTTCACTTTCAAAGGCAATTCCAAACTTTCACTGGACAAAATAGACGTAAATCCACTAAGTCAACAGATTCCAGCTAGTCACTATTTACCACAGTCACATGTGGCACAAGGCCGAATTTAATGTGGGGTTCCTGAACCTGTAGGCTCAGCCAAAAAATCCCTGTAGACCCTGCATAAACGGGATTGGGTCTGTCTACTTTCCCCCGAACGAGACTGCCCTTCAGAATAGCCTCATCCGGGTTCCTCTCTTCCCAAAGGCAGAGAGTTTGACAGTACAGCTGAAAAAGATTTCAGCTAATCTCTGTAGTCCGTTGACTTACAGATACTTATGGGTAGTTACTACCTATATTGTAGTCACTCATGGGGGTGACAGGTTATTCTATCATATCAACATCAAGTGATAAGTGTAATATAAATCTTAATTATACATATTAATTCAATTTTACATTCTAAAAGGGAAGATCTATAAAGATTACATTCTAAAAAGGAAGATCTATAAAGATCATCATTATTAAACAAAGAAAAAAGAAGTTGGATGATCATTTTTTTATGAGCAGTGATTTATTTTATTATAAATAACTAAATCATCATGTTTTCTAGTTTTTGTTTTTATATACTTACTATCAACAGATTCTTGTGTTGGACCTTGCACACAGAGGTATAAAGGTTTTTCTTTTGGGTGGCTGAAGAAAGAATATATGACAAAAATGTATCAAAACAAAAATTTTATACATACTAAACATATGTTTCAAAAATTTTAAAACAATAGATAACACAAATAAAAACAAATTTTCAAAATAATATAATATAGTTGCTTAAAAATCATAAAAAATAAAAGATATTGAGTGGTAACCATGGCATGATCATGGCGCAACCGGGAGACAGAACTGGAGGCCTATAGGAAAATGTTTGATTTTCAGAAAGTTTAAGTTAACTATTTTTGAAAATACTTAGAATGACATTTTGACCCATACCTGAGGATAATAGAAAGTTAAATAAATGAAAATATTTTTGTTGTGGACACTGAAAGCAAAGAGGTAGTTAAGATTTCTGGTGAAAGATATGATCCACATAATGTTGAAACAAACATTCACACTATTTATAGATCTCACCAAACCCTTTATTCAATATACCCACAAAGATTGAATAGAGTCCAGTTCAAATTTCCATTAAAGTTACCAGGTTCAACAAGCAAGTACCTGGAGGGCATCAGCCAAGATGTGTATAAGACAATCTCAGAAATATAGACAGATAAAACAAAATCATTCTAGGAAAGTTTCAAAACCTTTAAAGCTGGTGATTTGTCTGAGCTGGGTATGTAATGTTTGCAATTTTTTTCAAAACTATATTTGCAAAAATATGAGCTTTCTCTCCATGTTGAAAAAATGAAACTCAGAAATAAGCATAAAAATGATTTTATTTTTCTTTTATAGTATTTATCAAAATTATTTTTTTTACATATTGTGATATTTTCCCTAATTTTTTGCCTTCAAAAATCTGTTTTGTTGCAAAACACAATAAGCACCATACAGGATTTATTGCAAAACCCGATATCTATGACAGATTTAGACATTAGGGGAGGCTAGAAAACATTCAGAAACAGTACAAATAAAAAAAATAATCTGAAAAATTTCCCCTAATTTTCAGGTCTGTAGTTGAGAGATATAATCTTTAGATTCTCCCCACATCACACTTTTGGTGATACCTCTGCATATGTCTACACTTTATCACAATTGTCTTCTTTTTTTTATCAATATTTTAAGTAGTTATTTTAAGTACAAACATAATTTATACAGACATCATGGATTTATGAGATTTTGCAAACATTTTGTAGATTTATCGGATTTTGCAAAAAAGAATATGCTTTCAATTAAAGTACACTTTTACAGTCAAATTCTAGATTTGAAAATTTTTGTCTTTTTAGTCAAATGTTTAAGAAAAGAAAAAAAGTGGGTCTTAACCGACCATATTTGAGCTAAATTTTGTTTTTTTTTTTTTCAGTTTCAAGAAATTGGATTTATTACATTTTGCACTTGAACTCTTCAGATGTACATCAAAAGCATCAATATTTACATTTTGATTTAAAAGTAAAGATGTCTGTTTAATATCCAGCTTTTCAATAAACTGTTGGACATTTATAAAATAACTGCCTCTGATCCTTAACAATGTTTACTAAATTCTTTTTCTAATGGATCAGTTGTAAATTGCCCAAGTAGCACATATTTATGGCTTGTAGCTAAAAGGTGTCAACATAGACTAACAATTCCATTGCAAGTATGGTATATGATAGTAGCAGTGTGCTTGGTTTTATGATTATCTTGACTATCAGCCATATTGAGAGCCATTTGACCAAACTCAATGATAAAATCATGTTGGCTGTAATATGGAGATATGATGAAATCATATCTCCATATTATATTTTGTAGAGGTTCATTGTGTAGCTTACCAATTTGAAGGGTCTTAACATTTATTAAAATTTTCCATCATGTCAAAACCTTTGTTTATAAAGATGACAGTATCATTTTATCTGTACTTTTTCCAAACTGAGTGAGAAGTGCATTATGTTTTTCAGAAAACAATCTGAGGAAGTAGAAACCTGTTGTCTTTTCTATGGGCTTTAGAGCAATAGAAATTTCATTTAAATCTGAAAGTTTAACTAGCCTTTCAGGTTCAAAACAATATAACTGTTTAAGATGTGCCAATTTTGCTACTCGTTTTACTCCATTATCATCAAAGATTAGTTCTCCTGTCTTTTCTGTAAGCCACAAATTGTAAATATTTTTCAACAGCTGAACATAATCAAAAAGCAAATGTTTATTATCGTCAGTTAACTAAGGTTTTTCAGGGAGTGTGGGATATAATTTAAAAAAAGCTTGATTTACTTGGTTGCCATCACATATAATAGCCTTTACATCAGCTGGTACAGAGGTGATGGCTGAACTATTAACTTAATTTGTTCAAATAAAAAGGCTGATGTGTTAATTTTGAAATTGGAATCAATCCTGTAAGAAAATTTGGACCTCCCCAACCAATTAAGATTTATCAGCATTATACCAAGTACTGTTTGAGCAATTTTCAGATGAATTATCAGCTGACTTACCAAATAGTTGTTTGCCATGATATAGTAACATTTTCTTGATATATACTTCATCATGGAG
>CAHIKZ030002622.1:7500-12500 GCA_903632075.3 Acanthosepion pharaonis
CAAAAATTCATTGCAGGTATTAAAACCTATTTTTACACTTTCAGAGTCTGTCATATTTATGTATATGAGATGAGGTATTACGTACATTATTTACATTATTCGGACTATTGTCCTCATCTTTGTCACCATATTTATCACAACGTTTCAGCTGTTGTACGTTGTACACCTGAAGAAGGCCGGAGTGTACAACGGCTGAAACGTTGTGATAAATATGGCGACAAAGATGAGGACAATAGTCCGAATAATGTAGATAATGTTTTACACTTTCATAGTGTTTTGATCCCAGTTTGGGAGTTAAATATTTGCCCATAGTTGTGTAAATTCCTCTCCTGAGGGGTTTGCAACGCATAACTTATCTCTCAGTTGCGCGTCTGTCTTTAGGCAGAGTGCACTCAGGGGGAACTCCATCAAAGGACAGATTCACAACTGAGAAAAAGTATACTGAGAGGTACCCAGCCCTGGGGAAAAGCTGCCCGAGGCTGCACCCTCTCATTGCACTACAGAGAGGGATCGGTGCTCACACCAAGGCTAGCACAACCATCAGTTGTAGACAATTTTTGTTCCTTGCCTGAGTGTATGCACTTGGGTTCCTCACCTTAAAAAAAGACCTTGTGTCACAACTCGTCTTAGTTTGGAGACAGAGTAAATACCTAGTTGGGACCCTAACAGGTGCTACCATCCCGGGTTAAGGTAGACATGGGAATACCAGCAATTAAATGGTGGTTCCATGCTCCTCAAAACCTCCTGATCAGAGGGCTTGCTGTTGGACAGTTTATCATCTTACCCAGAATGGGTTGACAGTTTCAATATTCCTGAAACTTTCTGGTGCCATGCATGTTATCCATATGAAGGTCTCAATCTGTTGAGGCTATTTAAGAACATGACTAAGTTAATGTTTTCGTCTTGTAGCATCTTGTGGTATTGGGAGAAACTATCCTTAGCACAACCTACTCTAATATCTGTCTATATTTCTGAGATGAGGTATTGTAACTATTTACACCATTTACATTATTTGGACTGTTGTCCTCATCTTTATCACCTGAAGAAGGGCGGAGTGTTCAACAGCTGAAACATCATAAAAATGATAAAGTTGAGGGCACAGTAATGTGCAGAGGTTTGGTGATGCCCCGGGGCCAACTCTTTGATTTTATGCCCCTAAGACTCAAGTAGGGGGTGGCGGTGCCTACTTTGATTTCACTCATCAAAACATGGAGCCACATTCAAACAAGCTTTTAGGGTGCTTGTAGAACTAAGTTAACAGAGACAATTTCAGATTTCAAAAACTAAATTTTAATTTCACTCTTTGATTGTATGCCTTCCAAATATGGACAACCAGAGTCGTCACACCTTCTGCATCTAATACTGCCTCCACCATTACCAAATTAAAGTATGCCAGCTTCCAGACCATGATAGAACTATTTGTGAGATTACTCTTGAAAGACACATTTGAGTGGTTCTTTGCAAAATTGTATGTGCCATTTGGGAAACAAGAGTCTTATCTCAAACTCTTCTGGCTTCCTACTTCGCAATTAACTTTGATCTTTAAAAATTATCTTAATACCTGTTGTTTTATTGTTCTCTCTCCTTAATAGTAATATTTTCTCATATTCTCTTACACTCAGTAACCTCTTGCACCTTAGCAGTTTTATTACCTTGTTTGGAGGGAAATGAAAAAAAATTACTGTAATTTTGTGGGTCCTGACATGGCATCTTGGCTTCAGTAACTTTCCCCATCACTGTAATGTCACTTCCCTATACCTTTTCTATAAATATTTTCATGGTAATTGTTCAGATGAGCTTTGCTCTTTGGTACCTACATATTATGAATTTAAGAGCAGTACTAGATTGGCAACAAGATCTTGTCATTTTACTGTTGAAATGGCTAGATGTAACCATAAGTTCTATGCTAACAGTTTCTTCTCTTGCACTTCTTACTTGTGAGACCCTTCTGGCTTCTTACTTCCCAGTTAACTTTGATCTTCAAAAGTTTAAATGCAATGTCAATCATTAACATTTGCCTTCTTAATTCCTGTTCTTTTATTATCTCTCCTTAATGTTTTTTTTTTCTCATTCTCTCACACTCAGTAAACATTTGCAACTGAGTAGTTTTATTGCCTTAATTGGGGTGAAATGATTTTAAAAAAAAAAAAAAAGATAGCTTGACTGTGTCTAACCATATCCAGGCTGATTTGAATTTAGTTTCCCTTCTACTAGACTGGTTCCAACCAAGGCTATAGTCTTTCATGTTATTTACTCATAGCTGGGTCAAGAAGAGATACTCATACATTTCACAAGGGTATTTGCAGGCAAGTAAATTGTAGTTTGAATGAAAGAAGAGGAAAAAAAAATTGTAGTTTCAATCAAAGAAGAAAAAAAAAAATTGAAGTTTGAATGAAAGAAGAGGAAAAAAAAAAGTTTGAATCAAAGAAGAGGAAAAAAATTGTAGTTTGAATCAAAGAAGAAAAAAAAAAAATTGTAGTTTGAATCAAAGTTTGAATCAAAAAGGAAAAAAAAAATTGTAGTTTCAATCAAAGAAGAAGAAAAAAAAATTGTAGTTTGAATGAAAGAAGAGGGAAAAAAAAAAATTGTAGTTTGAATCAAAGAAGAGGGAAAAAAAAATTGTAGTTTGAATCAAAGAAGTGGGGAAAAAAAAATTGTAGTTTGAATCAAAGAGGAAAAAAAATTGTAGTTTGAATCAAAGAAGAGAAAAAAAAAAAAATTGTAGTTTGAATCAAAGAAAGGAAAAAAAAAAAAAAAAATTGTAGTTTGAATCAAAGAAGAGGGGAAAAAAATTGTAGTTTGAATCAAAGAAGAGGAAAAAAAAAATTGTAGTTTGAATCAAAGAAGAGGGGAAAAAAAAATTGTAGTTTGAATCAAAGAAGAGGGAAAAAAAAATTGTAGTTTGAATCAAAGAAGAGGGGAAAAAAAAAATTGTAGTTTGAATCAAAGAAGAGGGAAAAAAAAATTGTAGTTTGAATCAAAGAAGGGAAAAAAAAATTGTAGTTTGAATCAAAGAAGAGGGGGAAAAAAATTGTAGTTTGAATCAAAGAAGAGAAAAAAAAAAATTGTAGTTTGAATCAAAGAAGAGGGGGAAAAAAATTGTAGTTTGAATCAAAGAAGAGGGATCAAAGAAGAGGGAAAAAAAAAAATTGAAGTTTGAATCAAAAGGGAAAAAAAAATTGAAGTTTGAATCAAAGAAAAAAAAATTGTAGTTTGAATCAAAGAAGAGGGGGAAAAAAAATTGTAGTTTGAATCAAAGAAGAGGGGAAAAAAAAATTGTAGTTTGAATCAAAGAAGAGGAAAAAAAATTGTAGTTTGAATCAAAGAAAGAAAAAAAAAAAATTGTAGTTTGAATCAAAAGAAGAGTTTGAATCAAAGAAAAAAATTGTAGTTTGAATCAAAGAAGAGGGAAAAAAAAATTGTTTTTGAATCAAGAAGAAAAAAAAAAGTTTGAATCAAGAAGGGGAAAAAAAATTGTAGTTTGAATCAAGAAGAGCGGAAAAAAAATTGTAGTTTGAATCAAAGAAGGGAAAAAAATTGTAGTTTGAATCAAAGAAGAGGAAAAAAAAAAAAATTGTAGTTTGAATCAAAGAAGGGGAAAAAAAATTGTAGTTTGAATCAAAGAAGAGGGAAAAAAAAAATTGAATCAAAGAAAAGGAAAAAAAAAAATTGTAGTTTGAATCAAAGAAGAGGGAAAAAAAAAAATTGTAGTTTGAATCAAAGAAAAGGAAAAAAAAATTGTAGTTTGAATCAAGAAGAGGAAAAAAAATTGTAGTTTGAATCAAAGAAGAAGAAAAAAATTGTAGTTTGAATGAAAGGGAAAAAAAAAAAATTGTAGTTTGAATCAAGGGAAAAAAAAAATTGTAGTTTGAATCAAAGAAGAGGGGAAAAATCATCAAGTTTGAATCAAAGAAGGAAAAAAAATTGTAGTTTGAATCAAAGAAAGGAGAAAAAAAAAATTGTAGTTTGAATCAAAGAAGAGGGAAAAAAAAAATTGTAGTTTGAATCAAAGAAGAGGGGAAAAAAAAATTGTAGTTTGAATCAAAGAAGAGGGGGAAAAAAAATTGTAGTCTGAATGAAAGTGGAAAAAAAAATTGTAGTCTGAATGAAAGAGGAAAAAAAATTGTAGTTTGAATGAAGAGGAAAAAATATAGCTTGAATGAAGGAAGAGGAAAAATGAGTTTTCTTCATTTCATATGAGTAAGGTTGTGTGAGAGGAAGAAGGAGATTTAAGAGTAAGGAAGGATGACAATTACAATAGAATTTTTTTAATTTTAATTTTTTAAACCACATGCATGTAACAAACTCAACTAAAATTTGAATCTTATTCTCTGATTTCTAATTCTCATCCATCATGGTGTAACGTACATACTAATAAAGGAACAAGTAGAATAGTAATCTAGTTTCTATTGTAAATCAAAGTGAAATATTTGTATTTCAGGTACTGATGCCAATAATAAATAAATAGTACGTCCGAATATAATTCCCAAAACAAATAACTGATGAGAGTTTCTTTGGAGAATCTATTAGTGTCTTATAAAACATAAGCTTAAAAGAATACAAAGTGAAGAGGATGACTTAATAAAAACTGTTTATTATAGAATAAACACTTAAGGTGAAGTGGTATTGGATAAACGTTGATATTTTACCTTGGAGTCAATCAACTCATTTCTGAATTTGATACTAGCTTTAGTTTCAGCAAAAGAATTACTAAAATTAGTCTCAGATTCAGTCAAAGACGATCCAAGATACAAAGTATTCAACAATCAAATCTTTCTGAAATTTATCTTTTGTATCTGTCCATATTTCTGAGACGTGGTATTATGTACACTATTTACATTGTTCTATCATCCCCATCCTTGTTGCCATATTTATCACAAGGTTTCAGCTGTTGTACATTCTGGCCTTCTTCAGGTGGTTAGAATGTCAACCTGAACCCTTTATTTCACTCGCTGGTGTAGACTGTTCTAGTTCCATGTGCCATGTGTAATGGATGTCAG